>JAEIHY010017619.1:0-10490 GCA_018904565.1 Drosophila tsacasi | reverse complement strand
CCCCCTCACCACCCCCCTCTCTGTGGGCCTGATTAAATATATACATTTTCAATTATGCAATACATCAATATAAACTTTCATATTCAATTACTTATAATCTTTTTTCTTTAATTTGCCAAACGCGTCGCTTTCCAAGATGTTTTGGAACTTTTTCGATCAAATAAATTCTAAAAGTGTACATCTATGTATTCCATAATTGAAAAAACAATTAATCGATTATAGAATTCATTATAGAATCGATTATTTCTACCTCCACTAGTTAAGATATCCTTTTAGCTATTTCAGGTGGTATACCACTACTTAGGACTTTAGAAATTTAAAAAAATGTAACAAAAACTAAGCTATTTTATTGTATTTAATAGCAATATAAAACACATTGCGTTACATATATTTCTGTTCGTGCAGAAAAACCACGCACAGACATTATATTGGGGATTATCTCCTGAGCCCGATTATGGGCAATTGAGCAGATCGGCTTAGCCATTTGGGCCCGGCTTAAACACTTGTTTAAATGTCGGGCCAAGTGACTCGGAATGCGGCATTAGGAATTACAGGCGGAAAAGCAGACAGCGGACATACAGCAAACATATGTTGCGAGCCAATTTGAAACCCAAAACGCAGCGGGGCGGCTTTTCACAACTTTCCCCCGGTTTTTCCATAGTTTTTCCATTGTGTTGTGAGTGGTGGCTGCCAAGTGATAATTGCTAATTGCCAAAACAATGAGGGCCACTTATGTTTGCTATTATATTCATTGTTTGAGATGGATCGACACGGAAGAAGGCAAAACAAAAAAAATATATGAAATGGAGCACAGCCATTCAAGGATTATTTATAATATCCTTTGAAGTACCTAATACTAACTTTCAGTTCGTTCTAAATTGGTTAATAATTTTTTGTTTACATTAAACACAAATTAATGAAATGAATAAATATATGACTTACACAAAAAATATTATTTAAACTTTTCCTGAAACTATTTCTTATTACAAAAATATTCAACAGTTCAAACATTGATTTTTAAATTAAATTTGGATGTTCAAATGAACTAAGTTGTACTTATTTGCAATTTAAATTATGAAAGCTATTGGAAAAATATGAGTTTTATGGGTTGCAGATCAACATTAGTTTGAATTTATTTGTTTGGATTTATTTCTCCTTATAACTCACTTCATAGTCTTCAATAAATATTATATATATTAAATATTTTATACATATTTGTTAATATTTGAATTATTAACCATAATTTCAGGATTAAAGACTGGCACACTTACTTGTTTTAGAGCGCGGTTCCCGGGGTCCGTCGACGGTCACCTTGATGGCTTTGGCGTAGGTTGCCACCTGTGGCGGACTCGTGGCCACCGTGATGGTCAGGGTAAAGCTCTTTCCTGCAATAGACGCACAAAGGAAACGGGGATCACAAGCGGCACATGCTAAAGGGAATTAGAGAATGGTGCAAATGCGGGAATTGAGTCGTAAACGTCCTCCGAAGATTTACACAACGACCTCACTGCGCTGCTACCGAATCAATTTGTGGCTCCGAAATTACCAAAAAAGAGAAAACCTAACCAAATCCAAACCCCGTTCAGCTCGAGGAACGAACACGCGTCGTGTGTTTACCCCTTCAATAGGTGCTTTTTTCTTCATCGGGTCTTTCGGCGAAAGTGTGAGTTTGTGGTCTCAGCGAACTCGGTAACCGGCACAGTTATTGTTTTGAATTCTGGTATGTGGCATCTTAACACTTTACTCTGATGAATAGAACTTGTTTCGCTTAGGATAGTATTCAGAAAGACACATTGATCTCAGGGAACTCAGGAATGGTTTGAGTTAACTTTATGAATTTTCATATGTTGCATTTCTACATTTCACTATATTATATAGAGCTAATTTCGGTTAGAAAAATATTCAGAAAATAAAACTAACCTTATCGAACTCAGTCAGGGTTACAGTTACTTTAATGAATTTCGGTATGTGGCATTCTCAAATATTTAAAATAAGCATTATTCAGTTTTGAATTGGATTCGATTAATAGTAAGGATTATAGTCAGAGGGACAAACTGTTCTCAGTAAACTTGGCAAGGGTTTTAGCTACCTTATTTGATTTTTGGAATGTGACATTATTAAATATTTGGAATAAATTTTAAGCAAGTTAGATCTCGTTTGGATACGTCTAAATTATATTTTGCTGTTCCAGCTGTTATTCCCAAAATATATTTTACTACCTTTAATTACTCACAGCGCTAAGATTATTTTATAAGAATAAATATGGTTAAACTGGGTATATAGGTATCACCCACTTCGAGCCAACAGCTATAAGCCCCGCCGGTGCAATTTATTTGAAACTCTTGAAGTAAATTTGGTTTATCCCGTGGTAATGGCTGCCGCCAACGTCGCTTTCGGAGTGCACATAAAATGCGTGAATGTTGCAACCTGTCTTCCGCCCAGCCACGCCCCCGTTGCCGACGATCCCAACCTGTATGCCAGCATTATTTTATACTCTTTGCATATTTCTTGCCTCAAAAGGAATATACCACAGCGGCAACATTGTGGCCCGAATGAGTTTATTTTTGGGCTTGACCCTATGTTTGCACTATTTATGGCCATTAAGCTAGACACCGTTTGAAGCCAACTGCCAACTAATAACCTGTAGAGGCCACATCGCCGTTTATCGATTGCAGAATTCTGAAATGAATTTCGTTTATTTTTTTATTTCGTTGGCCGTCTGCCTGCCTGCCTGTCTGTCTGTGTGTCTGTCTGTCTGTCTGGGCAGTGTGGAACAGCAAACAAAGCTACATGCATATAATTAAACACCCACAAAGCGACAATGTTGTTGCGGAAACAGGTCCAGCAACAGGATCAGAAGCGATAGAAGCAGGAGCAGGAGCAGCAAAGCGGAGACAGAGCCGTCGCAACTAACCGCAGAAACCTCAGTCGCATCCATAGTTCATCTATAGTGCCCACTCCCTCGCTCTGTTCCCCTGCAGGAGCGCGTGCGAGAGGGACAGAGTCCTGCATAGAGAGAAACTGGCAGGAACTCAATAAAAAACAATTAAAACCTTAGAAAAGGGTTTGGTTGAACTGCAAACATAAATATAATGTTACATTCATAACACAGTTTTACTAAAGAAAATATAAGTTTTAAATAAAATCTTTGATGTATAAGGATTCTTTAAAATGTATATATTTATATACCCAAAGTCACGTAATTGGATATGATATTAGTTTCATATGAAATTTCTTGCATATTTGTGTTTTCTGTGTACTTCTACCGTGGCACAGTAGTAGGGTTAATAGGCCCAGACATTGAGAGCAAGTCCTACTTGTTGAAAATTGCATTTAACTTTTAATTGAGAACTCTGACTTTTGGCAGGACAAACGAAGTACTGGGGATTTATTTTCCAGAAAAAAAAAGTATAAAAGAAAATATAAAGAAAAATCCAATGAGAACTAGAAAAGTGGCAATGCCTTCTGGAGGAAGTTACTGGAAAACTTTAGCTAAAGCGGAGAAGCTATGAAAAATAATGTAATTTATTTGCTTTTGATACAAATATTTCGATTTATGCGGTTACTTTCTGTATAAATTTATATTTATTTGTTTAAGTCAAAAATGCGAAAAGTTAAGTATCTGAACAGCTTAAATCATACGAATATAATATAACAAAGAAATGTTAGTTGTTTTAGTAAATTAAGAAAAAGTCTTTAATTAATGGTTTAAAATAATATATTTTAATAGCTGTACCCTATTTACTTTTATTATTAATTAATTGGTTGGTTTAAAAATAAAAAATGTTATCAAGAGTTTGATTTATAAAGGAATTTGTGTCTCCTTAAAAATATCAAAATATTTTAACATATAGTTTTATTACATATTTTAAGCTTTAAACAGATATATTATTTCTTTTATTATTATCTCATTAGCTGTTATAAATAGACTAATTCTTAATCATAAAAATAACACGGAAACTGAACATTTTTTGTCTCTTCAAGCACATTAATCGAATTTACTTAATTTGTAGTCCCATAATATATTTGAAGCTTTAAACTAGTTTATTTTACAATATTATTACTTTTTTAATTCTTCAAAAAATACAAATTCTGATACAGAAAACTAAGTAAATGATGATTTGTATCTCGTTAGGTAAATCAATCGAAATTATTTAATTCATTTCCATAATTCAAATATTTAAGGCATTAGACTTTATGTTTTCATTATTTTTTGACAATGTATAAAAATTACTCGTTTCAAATGCATCTTACATTAGCGTTCTTCGACTTCAAACTAGATATAATGAAGGACTGCCTCGGCTACAGCACATAATTGAAGGCTTTGATGAGTTCATTAACCGAAACCACGAACGAGAGTGGGGATAGCTGAAATGGCCATCAGTTAGAAAGCGTTTTGGACCCTCGAAATGTCTTCATTATTATTGGTATAACCCGAATTGGTTGCCATGTTGCGTGAGCTCCCTTTTTGGGGGCTCATTTCGGTCGAAAGAAAGAGCCATCGGGAGGTGAACTCAAATTAATCAAGTGCCGCCAGAAGAAACTGTTAAATAGGCCTGGTCTCCTGTTTCTCCTTTCCTCATTTTTCAAAAACCCGGGGCCGCAAAACTGGAGCAACCAACGTATGTAAAAGTTCGTTAGAGTAATTGGAAAATGTTATTGCTGCCGGCTCTGCCTTTGTCTTTGGCGCAATGATAAAATATCGGACTACGCGCTCCACTAAAAACCCCAAAATGGGAGCGATAATGGCATTAATGGGCAGAGATTGGGTTCGGTCCAGAGTCTTGCTCCAAATTAGTCATCATCAATGAACAATGCTCGTGGGGAGCATCGCAGCTCACGCACTTGGACAGTCTCGTCAGGGGCCGTCTCCCGATATATGTACGACTATATATGGCACATGTACGTCATACTCGGATCTAAATATATATCCGTGAGCCTCTCCACAGCCATGAGCCATCGGCTCACTGAGCGATAAGCGTCCATGCCTCTGTGGGAACCGAGTGGTTTCGACGATAGGCCAAGCCATTCCCCCGATAAGCCTCGGACCTACTACGACCACGAGCATATGGAGCATACGGTTTGCATAACATTTTCGACTGGGAACTTTGGCCGGGCAACCTCTCCCAGGGAAGTCGACATCGACATCAATATCGAAATCGACATCTCCTAGGCACTGGCTCTGGAAAGCCAAAGAGTTCCCAGCCTGATATCTGTGTGTGTGGAGGCATGAGCATATTCTCTATAAGATTAGCATTTGGTGGGTATTTCTGAAGAGTTTTTGGTTGTAAGTTCAAGAATATTTAATCCTATTCAAAATAGAAGGAATCATATTGCCAGGTGGACAACAAGTCGGGAATTTTAGGAATAACAAGGTGGTTAGTGTTGTAAATATATGCAGGCATTTGTAGGTCTTAAATTGTATGATCTAAGCTCAAGTTGGTACATTTCTCTGCCTAGCCCCTGCTTACACCGACACTGTAAAGATCACGTCACCGTAATGTTCACCCGATTTTAACCCAATTAAAAACCAAATTGACTTTAGGTTTCCTTCAATTCCTTCATGGTTTTGTCATATAAACAAGGTTTTTAAAATGTATATTTCCGCCTCCTTTGCTTACCCATAATTAACTGAATTCCTAGTCCCAGTCCCTGTTTATTAAGCAATTGCTTTCCAGAATATTTCAAATATTCATCCTATTAACCTTTTTGCCCCATACCAAAAAAAAACCTGTCATTCAACCACTAAGTCGGATCATGGAACTCGTCCCCGCCCACCCCAAGTTTATCGGTATCGCGCAACCCGTTCCCTAACGAATCCTGATGCGACTTATGAATTCCTGTTGGCGCGTGTCCTTCATTTGCTTTGTTTTCACAATTTAATCCCCTCGCCGGCCAAAGTCAAGTCCTTTGATATGAGATAGCAGCAATATGATTGTAATGTCAATGCTGGTAATTAAGCGGACTAATAAGGATAAGTCCCAGTGTCCAGGACGGCCTACATATAGAAGCTCTGAAATGATCCATGTCCGAATCAGACTCTAGCGCGGATTTCCATTTCGACTTTTAGGGGAAAGCAGGGGAAAATTAAAAATATGTCGACGCATGCCAGGGACAGGACCGAGAGGCGATAAATTGCCACGCCCCACCCACTTAATAAGATCACTCTCCGTCCACTTGTTTACAGAACTCTGATTTGAAAAAAGGCAGCAAAAAAAGGCAAACAAAAAAAGGAGAGAAAAATAAAAAAGCTGGAGCCCAGTGTAACGTTTGATACCCTTTTCGAAGCTTAAAGCTATATCCGCTTTTCATTAAACATATTAAGCTAAATATTTGAATATATTAAACTTAATATATATATATAAATATATATATTTTAATTCACTAAACTTTAGTCTCACTAATGTGAAGCATTACTTTTAGCTTATATAATGCAAGAAATAGTTCGAATCGGTAAAGTTTATTTGTATATGGCTTTGGTTATATGTTACTATTCTGCAAAGCAGCTGGCTTTAGTCTCAACTATAAATTATATTCACGTTGGTCACACTGTAAATGAAGTTCTATATCATTTGTACCCCTTTAATTACGTTTCACTTACTTTGTATAATACTAGAAATCATTCCAATTGGGTGACTTTATGTAAAAATTGTACTGTGTTGCAAGTAAGCAGAAGACAACGATTAAGAATATTTTTTGGCATTGGTCATACTGCCAGGGTATACATCCAAGCTGGTCACACTATAAAGGAACCTTCTTATTACTTGTTATCCTTTTAATTACTTTTCTATGAGAAACGTAGCTCATTTCTGATTTTATTCAGAGTTCCTAGGTGTACCTTTGTTAATATTTTTGATAATTCATTAACTGAAGATTTTAGCTAAGATTGGGATCTTATATTTCTTAAGTTCTTTCAATGTGATCATTTGTGGAAGCTGGGTATTCTCCGGTCCATCCTCGCAGGACTCTACACCCAGAATCCAGATATTCTTGTTAACTGTGCGCTTTTTCTGCCCCTTGACATTGTGATGGTTTCGCTCGCTTTGTCATCTAATCAGAAATCGCCGCATGATGTCCGCGGATTCAGACTCAGTAATGGAGATGGGGTGGGGATGGAGGTGGAGCTGGATCTGGAGCTGGAGATGGAGCTGGGGGCGTGACCATTAAATGAAGTGAACTGCCGTTGACAATTTGGTCAGCGCTTATGCTCTTACATCATTAGCTTGTTATTTGCATGCGCCATGGCCCTTGTTTTGGGCGGGGTCATTGTTGTAATTATTTTGTTTTGGCCCTTTGCGGCACGAGCCGTCAATTTGCAAGGCGGGGAGGGAGCCAGCCAGGCAGGGAACTAGCTTGACTTAGGGTCGCTCTCAGAACAGTTGCAGCTAATTAGCCAACTGGTGCTGCCGCTGCTGCTGCTGCTTCTGCTGCTGCAAATTCTATGCACTGCCACCTTAATTGTGGGTTCAAATCGATTACCAAGAGACCAGAGGCCCGAACATTGCGTGCTGGCCATGCTCACCCCAACCTAGTCCCAGTCCCATCCCATCCCATCCGATCGGATCCTACGCTGCAAAGCCATTTCCATACGGTTCGGGACGGAGCGGAAAGGAGCCCAAGTGTTGCACATCGCATGTTGCATGTTGCCCCGAGGACAGCGCCAACTGCAGCCTAATGTGACGACTGCTGTACCATTGATCCTGTCCTGGCCTGTCCTGCCCTGTCCTGTCCTGCCCTGTCCCGAGCGCTCTTCATTGATCCGATGAAGTCAAGGAAAGGAAGGAAGGCATTACCGAATTATGGGGGCTAAGAACTTTTGGCATGTCACTCAATCAATGCACTTCCGATCCAGTTTGCTTCCAAAAAGACCTCATTCTTGTAGGCCTCTCCATTAAGTTAAGAGTTAATTTTAGCCTTAAGCTGGCCAAGACTCACAGCAAATAACACAAAATATTGCAGATATAATAAATAGAATCAGGAAAGTTCTAAAAATTCGAGAATTCTTCGTAATTTTTACTGCAAATCTTAACATTAAAGATAGATAATCGCTTTAACCTTATAGTTCACATGACATAATTATGGGACAATCCCTCTATTAAAATCATCTTAATGTTAAATATCGATTTTTCTTTCAATTTTCCACCCTGCTTTCCTTTAAAATTTTCTTTAATATTTTTTCTTTAATATCATCGTATAATTAGAGATCGATCATTTATTTTTCTTGTAATTCCCAAGCTATAAATCCGCAGCAACTCACATCTTAATATCATCATAACCTTAAATATTAATGAACGCTTTTCAATCATAATTGCCACTTTTCCTTCCCTTATAATTGGGTCCCTAAGTATCGTCTTAAATTAGTATATCGATGTTTGATATTCCCTTATAATTCCCAAGTTTTAATTCCAGGACAACACTCCTCTTAATATCATCTTAACATTAGACACTGATGGTATATTTTCCCCACCTCCATTTCCCTTAAATATAATTTTAACATCAACTTATGTACATCTTAATAGCATCTTAATATTAAATATCAATGAACTTTTCCTTCATAATTCCCATCTTCCCTTCCCTTAGAATTTTACCTCTTAATATATTCATTAATTAAACAATCGATGAATTATATTCTCTAATAATTCACAAGTCGTAATTCTCCTCTTAAAATCATCAACACAATAGATATCGGTAATCAATTTTTCCTTAAAGTTCACTCCTTCCGCTCGCCTTAATATAATCTCATAATAAAAGATCGATCATCGAGATTCCTCTATAATTCTCAAGTTATAATTACGCAAAAACTCACCTCTTCCACTGCGTCCCACGAATCGCAGATCGTTGAACTTGGCCACATCGTTCTTCATCTGGGCAGTGCAGTTCCGGAGCTCCGCACAGCAGTTCTCGTCGTTCCCGGCCCGGATGGTGACGTAGGTGCCATCGCCCACCTCTGCCAGGGCTACGACCTTGAAGGCCAACGGCAGCGTCTTATTGGAGCGCCAGTGGGAGGGCAGGGCGGAGCAGAGGAAGTACGGATTACTAGTGCGCACTGGAAAACAGGGAGGAGCGGAAAAGCGGAGAGAGAGGTTAGGTTAGGTGGCAAATATTAAATCACACTTTCGCGGCCCATTTCCAATTGTGTAAAAGTGCTTAATAATTTATAGTTTATGGCAGTCCATAAATATCAATCACCGAAGTCCTACAGTCCCAGGGTTCAGAGGCCACCGATGTCCAATGTCCTTCGCCCGCCATCCGGCGGTGCATAATTAATTAATGAGTGAGGGCATTTCATCAGGATTTCCTCGGAGGTGGGTCCACAGATGACGTTTGACAGTTGACCCGGTGTCGAAAGTGGAACAGAATGAGCCACAGCGCTGGCCGACAGCCAAGGGAGAGGGAGACGAAGGGGGCTTTTGGGGCCGCATAAATGATTTATAGACTCCCGTCTGTCTGCCGGGGCAATAATTCGAAAATCTAATCGGGATAATCATTAAATTTAATTGTTGAGGCTGCCAAAGGGTAGCTAATTAATTTAAGGATCGTTCTTTGAGTTACTACTTATATTCTTTATATTTTGTTTGTATAGGGATATACTACCTATAGTAATATGTAAATATCTAAATTATAGCTGTAATTTCAAAGATTTATTTTGCAAAATCAACTCCTTCTTAATTAAAAACCTCAGAAAGTAGATAGCGACTAGAAGAAAGTCGTTCCAAGCTCAAGCTCTTGCTTGCAGGCTCTCTAAAATACTATTGTTGTATTAAAAAACGATTTTAAATAATAAAATTTACTAAAATTTAAAATATTTAAACATGTAAATAACTAGATTACTTAATTTCTGTAATCTAATAATGATACAAGCCTGCAGGCATCAGATAAGTCCTGAGGGCTGTGACAGTTCGATATCCAAAAGAGCAATTACTATAAAGTTCCTTGAATGTAAAATCATTTTATTTATGATATAAATAAATCAAACTATACAAATGTGAACAATATAAATATTTATATTGTCTCATTTCATAATTATAATGGTGATTACAAGCCGGAAAGCCTCTTTAAAGTTCTGAGAACTATTGCAATACGAAGTCCAAAAGCCCGTCTTAATTTCAGTTTCGTTATAACGTTCCTTGTAAACCATATAAATATTTATATCGTTTTATTTAAGCATTCTAATAATAATAACAAGCCGGAAAGCCTTTGCCAAGTCCTAAGAATTTTTGCAATTAGAGGTTCAAGAGCTCTTTTTAATTTCAGTTTCGTTATAAAGTTCCTTGTATCTACAATCATTTTATAAATTATACAAATAACTCGTGTTTGTAAAATTTGAGCTATATAAATAATTTTATTGTTTAATTTAAAAATTCTAATAATAATAACAAGCCTGTAAACCTCTGCCAAGTCCTGAGACCCGTTGCAATACGATATCGAGGCGACGCACAGTGGGCGATTTGGCCAATCTAGCGTAAGAAAATTAATAACTCAAAAAATAA
>JAEIHY010017617.1:0-17125 GCA_018904565.1 Drosophila tsacasi | reverse complement strand
ACTCTCATCTAATTGCAGCGCCGATGCCCAGGAACCGTTGCCAGCTGACGACGTTGGACACTGCGAACAAGCGCTGGAACGCCCAGGAATGGCCGAGCGCGTCATCTACCACGAGCTGGCCGCCGTGCATCATCATCACCATCACCCCCAACCCCACCATCAGCAGCAAGCGCCGCATTCGCAGCCGCTTTTCCACCATCCCCAGCTGCAGCAGCGTCGCTCAAAGCCGGGAATGGCGGCCATGCCGGCGATGGCCAGTCCGGGCAATGTCTACGCCAATGCGAATGGTGCGGCCACCTGGCGAGGAGCGCGCCCGCAGCAATACTCTGCGAATACCATTAACACGATACCCGGAGCTGGCACCGCTAGTGCAATGAAGCAACTGCAAGCCAAGCAGTTAGCCAACTCGGACCAGCAGTATCACCAGCAGCCGGTGGCAGGCGAAGTAACTACAGTGGCGGCGGACACACTGCCCACCACGCCCAGATCGGGACAGATAAAGCCACCGCGCAACAAGAGCGAAGGTAAGCGGAGACACTGAAAGCGGTAGCCGGGAGTGTGCATTATTGCTAACCGTAATTCAATACGCAGAAGCCATTGCCGATCTTCTCGTGCGCATTCCGGACGTTGGCCAGCTGTTCGATGTGCACAGTCGCATTGGGAATGGCACCTTCAGCACCGTGCTTCTGGCCACAATGCGACGGGAGGCTAATCTGCCGGAGAACATGCGGCGAAAGTTTGCCATCAAGCACCACATACCCACCAGCCATCCGGATCGGATAATGAAGGAGCTGCAGTGCATGACCAAAATGGGGTAGGTTCGATATCCTTTTTCTTGGCCCCCAGCCTGATTCCCACACACACTTACAAACACACAAATGCCGGCACAGGCCGGCCACCTACACATAAACGGGCGGCTTTCGTCCTCGCCTGCGTCAAACGCCGTTAACCGACGTCAGCCGGTCATACGTCATTGCAATTTATTTCAGTTTGCCGGCCGTACGAACAAGGCAAGGGAGCGAGGGAGCCACACATCCATACATACAAATATACAAACATACGTACGAGCGAACACCGACGTTCGTTTATTGCACTTTCACACGCCATTCACGTGCCCATTTACAGTTACAATGCCGCGCACAGCTCTCGCTGTCTGTCCCGCTCTGGCCCTTGACGGCTGTAATGTTTGTTTACATATGTACATAAGTAGGTACATATGCGTGTGAGTGTGCGGCACAGACACTCACATATCCTTCAATCCCAGCCAGCCGTCTGTTATCGACGCCGACGGTTGCCAGCAGCTGGAGATTAGATTACGCATAGGCTGAATCGAACCCGAATCTTTGAATCCGTTCAATACCGCCTCAAACCGCCCAGCTAAGCTGGATGAATAATACGCTCAACAGCTAGCAGGAGAGAGACATAGAGAGAGACGTGGGCGTTGCGTTTGTATTTGACATAAGCCGGCTGCCTCCCTGAGCCCACTGACCACCCACCCATTCGCCCCTCTGGTCCTGCTGCGATTTTGTGTCTGTTCAAGCGATTTGCGCAAATTCCTCAGCCCAATTGCGTCACAACGACAATAATTATGACTCCCTCACGTATGCCGATGCCGCCCATCGCCGTCTCGCATCTTCCATCGCTCTTGGCCCGTCGCAGTGATGCGCAGCCGGCTACAGAGGCTAGCAACCTCTTGAGCCCATAGTTCAAAATAGCTATTCTATTAGCTATTTGCACTAGATACATAAATACAAAGTTATCAAAGATATATCTTAGGAAAGAATTGAATTGAATATTCCAGCATCAAAAACTATAAATCAAATTCTAAGGCTTTTTAGGAATTAACAGAATATCCTTATGAATTAATATTATAATTAATTGCAAATACCCCGATTAGCTATACCAGTTTCTAAATTGACAACACTGTTTTGCGTGTGACGTCGTCAAAGCTATTCTCTCTCCTTCGCACACAGTCGGAGTGGGCGGGAGAGCGGTCTGTGCACAGGTGTTTGTGTGTGGGTGTATCTGTTGTTGTTTACCTACAGGGCACAAGTCAAAGGCAACACAAGCTCCACAACCTGGCCCTGAATTGTCAGACCGTCTGAAGGGCCATGCTGATAACAGTTTAATCAATCCCAATGAGGATTAACTAAATCGCATTTTCTAAATTTTAATTTGATTGTCTTTAAAAATAGAACGGTGAATAGCACTCTCCCACACAGTTATGCTAACAAAGGAGGAAAAGAGAGGGGGCGAGTATACATATGTACATATGTAGGCGTCTTTGTTGTTTGAATACAGGAATCAAAAGTTAACGGAAAACAGGAAGAGGAAACGAGAAGGTCAGACACTGTAATACCCCGTTATTTGAATTTAATAATGAATATATCGGGGGTCAACTAGTTAGTTTATCATTTTCTTCTATTTAAAAATGGGGATTCCTTGCCACTTTTTTTTACCCCAACTAAACGAGTGTATCAAATCCTCGTTACTTTGTACGAACAATCGCTAATCTAACGCCATCCCGCTCTGTTTTGTTGCAGGGGTAAAAATAACGTCGTGGGCATCCACTGCTGCCTGCGGTGCGACGCCTCCGCCGCCTTCGTGATGCCCTACATGCCGCACGATCGCTTCCACGACTTCTACACTCGGATGGACGTGTCGGAGATCCGGCTGTACATGTGCAATTTGCTGGTGGCCCTGCGGCACGTCCACAAGTTCGATGTCATCCATCGCGACGTGAAGCCCAGCAACTTTCTGTACAACCGGCGACGCCGCCAATTCCTTCTTGTCGACTTTGGCCTGGCCCAGCATGTGAATCCGCCGGTTATGGGTGCCTCAGCTTCTGCCGGAGCTATTTCCGCCTCCGGCAACAACAACAACAACAACAGCAAGCGGCCAAGGGAACGTGAAACGGAGCCTGTGCAGGCCAGTCTTCAAACGGACGCCGGATTGGGTTATGCTGTGAAGCGGATGCGTCTAAACGAGGAGGGCACCAAGATGCCATTGAAGCCGGTCAACGAGATCGCCCAAAGCGAGACGCAGCCCGGCGATGGATCGAATCCCAGCAGCCAGCAGCCGGCCACGATGCAGCAGCAACAGCAGCAGGCACCGCAGCAGGACCAGCCTTCGGCTTCAACTCCGGCAGCCGGTAGCAAGTACAACACAAACCGGAGCGCTTCGGGAGTATCAGCAACTAGCTCCAAGTGCTTCTGTTTTGCCAACCCGTCCGTGTGCCTCAACTGTCTGATGAAGAAGGAGGTGCACGCGTCCCGGGCTGGGACACCGGGCTATCGGCCGCCGGAGGTGCTGCTCAAGTATCCGGACCAGACCACGGCTGTGGATGTGTGGGCCGCTGGCGTGATCTTTCTCTCCATCATGTCCTCGGTGTATCCGTTCTTCAAGGCGCCCAACGATTTCATCGCCTTGGCCGAGATCGTTACCATATTCGGCGACCAGGCCATACGGAAGACGGCCTTGGCCCTCGACCGCATGATCACGATCAGCCAGCGGTCGCGGCCCCTTAATCTGCGCAAGCTGTGCCTGCGCTTTCGCCACCGTACCGTTTTCAGCGACGCCAAGCTGCTCAAGAGCCACGAGTCCGCCGACGGACGGTGCGAGGTGTGCCGCAACTGTGACCAGTACTTCTTCAACTGCCTGTGCGAGGACAGCGANATTTGACGGAGCCGCTGGACGCTTACGAGGTCTTTCCGCCCAGCGCCTACGATCTGTTGCAGCGCCTGCTGGAGGTTAATCCGCACAAGCGCATCACTGCCGCCGAGGCCCTGCAGCATCCATTCTTTATGGATGTCGCAAGGCCGACGAAGACGGCAGAGCAGGCGGCGGCAGCTAATAGCGGAATAGTGCGGAAGGTGCGACGCCAGCGTCACCACAAGCCGACGGTCACATCGGAGCAGCAGCCAAAGCAGCAGCAGGCAGATCTGGAGCTCCAGCCGACCGCGATCAACAAATTATTGAACTAGTCCTCATACCCCAGTCTCGTCATTTGTATATATATAAGGCACATATCACATTGTACATAATGTACATACACACCACACCCATGTATCATCCCATCAACCGAGCACATCTCACACGCCCAGCGCCCAATATCCAGTCCAGTGTACCGTGCCCAGTGCCCAGCGTCAGCTCGGCGGCCGCATCTACTTACCTCAAGCTGCTTAGGGTCCCGCAACAAAACACGATTATAATTGTAGGAATGTTTTTTTTTCTTTTTTGATATGAACAATAGGAAAGAAATACCAAAAATAAAATGGATGATGCGAAAAAATAATGAATATAATGGAGTATATATATTGAAGAATTGCAATGAAATGAATAGTAGGCGTATATCCGCGAAGGCAACCCAAGTGCAGGGTGGCAGCGGCTCTGCACCGTCATGTTGTATAGTTCGAATAGTTATAGCTAACCTAAGTTATCATCTATTTGTATGTATCAAGCGAAATTGTGAACGGATATAACTATATGTAAAGAAGCAACAAATATATTTATACCGAGGAAAGTCACTTCCAGTTTCACTTATTGGGTGGGTTCTGTCTGACCTTCTTTCAAGTTGAACTTTACATTAAATCCCAAGCGGTAAATGTATTTCTTTAGTAATGAAACAATTGGAAGATGCATAAAATATATTAAATACAGAAGCAAAAATATATATTTAAACGATTCACATGCTAGGGAACAGAGTTTAAGGGGAAAGCTGAAAGAGTAGTGGTACGCGGTTACCCGAGCAAGTTATATATTAATCTAGGTAGGTAGCTGGTTTATCCCCCCCCGCCGTCTAGGTCTCCATCTTCTCTGCCCTCTTGCGCTTCGCCTTCGATGTGGAGGGCGTTCCGTCAGCATAGGATGTTGTTGGGATTTCCTCCACCTTGATGCGTTTGCCGGCCACTACTTCCTCCTTCGATGGCTGCGTCTCCATCGTACGCTTCTTGGCCTTGACAAAGCTGCCTCGGCCGGCGGCCCGCTCAGACTCCTCGATGCTGTACGGCTCCGTTTCCAGCGCCTTCAGACGACGCTTGTGCACCTTGGTGCGGAAGTGCGCCTGCATGGCGGTGTCATCGATAAAGTACTTGGCGCAGTGCACGCAATAGAATTGAGCAAAGCCCGGCTTATCCAGGTCTACGTTCTGGTTGATTAGCTCGGCGCTCCTGGTGCGCATGTCGTCGTCGATCTGGTCGAGGTCGCGACGACGGTTGCGCACGCGCCACCGGCGCTGCAGGTGAGTGTCGCCATAGTGCATCTTCTTGCGCTTCTGTACCATTCCCATCTTGCGGCCGTGTGTGTATAGTTCACCTGTTGCAACGCCAATTAAAGATTGAAGCAAACGTTTGTTTTGCTGCGCTGCACGTGTTTTGGTCCAAATTGGTCAGTCGGCTGCTGCTAATGGTCCAGAGGTTGCAAACAATCTACAAGTAGTTGGACCATTAATCTTGGCTAAAACGTGGCTGATTTTCTGATTAACCTTACCTTTAAAGGGCAATAAACAATGTTTTTAAAATGTACTACGCACAAACACTTTGCTTTTGGTTGGTGGCGGTGGTAAAGGCTCGATAAATGCGGCTTATCGATATCTTGGACAGATTTTCCGCTCGGAAGTGTGCACACACTGACGCCGCAGCTGTTGGGCTTTTTATTTAGTTGCTAATAAAGTAATCAATTTAAACTAAACACATGTGAATTCAAGGACTAAAGGCCCCAGGGCTTTGGTAAAGTGAATGAAAACACTATCGAACTTTCATGAAGCCCGGTTTAGCTCGGCCCGATTTTTGTCGTTTTTTAGTGCTTTTCTTATGCTGTTTAAAATAAAAAAAAAAAACATATGTTCCGTCAATTAATTCATCAACAAATTCGTTGGAACAAGTAGTCTGCAGGCGGACGTGCGCGGATTTTGTTTTGTTTTTTGATTTGACGCCAATCTAGCCGCAGGAAGTAAGCTTGTAAGGATAAAGACCATTTAAGAAAAGCTATTGATGCGAAAGGCGCTCTCTGCTTTAATCGGGCCGCACACAGCTGCACACCCATACACATGTGCGATTGGATAACACAGTGAATCCGTGAAATAAATTCCGTTTACTCTCCCAGTAGTGCCCATCGCAGATGAGCTCTTTGCTGCTGCTGCTTTCCAATCTTCCTCTCCCTCTCCTCCCACTCTAAAGCAAAGCTAAGCATATGCTAAGCGATAAAGTGATTTGTTGTGCGTGTGTTTGTGTGTGCATGTGCAGGCGATTTAGTGCAAAAAGCCCAGCAACAAAGTAATAAACAGAGACTGTGATTGTGTGGACAACGGCGGGGGGCGGTGTTGGGATTGCAGCGACAGCTGCTGCCGCCTACCGCCTCGGTTTCGCCATTGTACTCCGTTCTATACTCTCTGCTGCTGGCAATTGTGGTTTATTGGCATTTATATGTTGATTCTGTTTTAGCTACACATTCCGTTGAAACCACTATTCGCGCGATATTCGCTATTCGCCGGCAACATTGCAACAACATTAAAGAGACAACAACTGAAGCAGCAACTGCAGTAAGTAGGGGAAGGGTATACAGCGCACAACAACTAAAACAAGAATTCGAATTCGAAGTTCGAAAAAAGAGAAGCAAAGCACAAGAAGAGCTTAACAGCTCTTATCGATAATCAGCGCTTGCATGCCGATTGCGATTATCAGTGCTGCCGATCGCTTATCAGTCGGTTGACAATTAATACCGTTACACGCACAATTAGTGTGTGTTTTGTGTAGGTGTGTGTGTGCTGCGGGCTCCCCTTTTGATTGATATTCGAATTTAGATCACTCTCACTCTGTGATATAACAGCCCCCCCGCCCCTCACGCACCAAACAAATACACGCTCCCGCTCTCGTTTTCCACTGCTCTCCTCTTGCTTATTTTATCTTTATGCTTGGTTTTTGTAGTCCATGCCAGTCACGATTTGACATTTCGCAAATGGGGGGTTGTGTGTGCGTTCGAGAGAGATAGAGCCAAGAGCCAAGAGCTCTTGCACTTACAGCATTCAAACTGTTAATTCCACGTCCATGCAAATAGGAGATAGCGGGACAGACGGGGGGAGTGGGGAGTGGAGTTGCAAATGCAGTTAATGCCCCCCATTGAAAGCGAGAGTGTAAGACAGAGAGGGAGAGGATCAACCGGTTAGGTTAGTGTTCAATACAGGGACGTAGTTGAAGGGGGATAATAACAGTCCTAATTTCAGATTTGTAAAAATATTCGTATATATTTTTAAAATATTGCTTTCAATATTTTAATATTATCTAATTTTAATGGTGGATCGATCCCCCTGGCGACATGAACTGCCTCCACCTCTGACCCAATAATGTATTACAAAATCCAAAGCCCGAATTGCTGCTCCAGCCAAAAGTGGCAATTATGTTCCCAATAATGAGATATTTTGAAAGTCTCTGGCTTCCGCGTAGATCTCTTTGTATGCCTGCCTGCCTGCCGCCTGCCTGATGATTAAGGCACACATATTCCGGCGCAGCGGCAGAGAGTTAATTTTCCTTTCGTTTGGGGCTAGAAACGCAAAAGAGGCAGCCAAGCAGTTAGTTAACCAGTTAGCCAGTCGTGCCAGTCCGGTCCAGTTCGATTCGCTCCAAGGTTATAGCATTCCATTCCGCGCCAGATCTCGGCAGAGAGCATATAAACCAGTGGCTGCACTTGTTGGCCACTGATTTCTAAGCTCAGAGGAGCTCAGAAGGGTTCCGGGGATATTAAACGGGTTACAGATCAAGAGAGGTTTCCGGACACGATTCTTTCTAATGCTCTTTGTGATTCTACAATGGGTTTTTGCGGAGATTAATTACAAACATGACGGTGGCGTATACGTGTTTTTATCGTTTCGCTGAAATCTGCGTGCATGTGTGTGTTTGTGTGCGTTTTTTCCCGCAGCTTTTTGCATTCCGTTTATTATCTTTGTGGGGGAGAGCAAAAAATATATACTAGATATTCACATTTTAATGTAAAGCTTACGTTTTAGAGTGATCTTCTCGTATAGTATGTTTAATATTAAGTTTAAGCCAAGGTAACAAGTGTTTATGATCATTTACTACATGAGATTCGACTTTCCCAAACTTTTATTTATATTTTTTGGCATGTTTTCTATTGAATCGATCTGAAACTTGAGATTCACACGTATTTTGTCCATTTTGAACACTTATACAGCTTAATTGGACTCTAGTTTTGCAATTAGGGAAGCTACTGAAGATTGAAGATGGTGATATCAGAGATAGTGCACTGTCAGAAGCCATGTCCTTGACCGCACTTCCTGCGAGTGCGATATCAGTCAGCTCTGCGTCGGCTTGCATGCCTGCCCTGCCACAAGAGCCGCGAACATAGTTCCCTGATTACTTTTTTTCCGTTGCTGCCGCTGCTGCTGCGGTCTCGCCCCTTATCACTCCTCGCTCCGATATGTACCGCGTACACACATTTAATCTGTTTACGATATATAGTGCGGTGAACCACAAACAAAAGCTTAAACAGACACAGGCGGCGAGAGCTACCCAGTAAGTAGTTCTCTGATTCGTCGTGTGTTTCGAGCGAGGCGTTGTTCCCATTGCAGAAGTGGAACAGCAGTCGGTGAATCCAGGCTAAAAAGCAAGGTCAGACGTGTGGCGAGATGTCGGGAGGGGAAGAAATTAACAACGGAGAGGAAGCTTAGGAAGAGGAAAACGGTGGTTGGTGGTGTGTGGAGTTATGCCTGGAATTTTCATTACACATTCCCAGTTCCCCAGTTTCCACTTCGCAATTCGCATTCCCTTTGCAGATGTGAAAGGGAATGGAAACGGGCAGGGCAGGGGCACACTCACTTGGCCTTTTGTCTTGAGAGATTGACTTTCTAATTGAAATATCGGGTTGAATGGGTTTATGGATTAATGTAGGTTGAGGCCACTGACCCAACCCTCCAAAAAAACGCATACAATTGAGGTAGAAACTGTAGCTAAAAGATCGTTGGGATTGTAATGTGATCAGACTTCAATTTATAACAATCTGTGACCCCGAAATTGTGTCTGGTAGATAGAGTGGAGTAAAGATATTTCACCATTTTCGTTGGCAGCTATTCCCTTGACCGCAGCTGTGGTCATTCCCAAATCAAGCACATAACATGTACACTCCGCGAGTGGCCAAGATTTAATGCGACTTTCACTCCACTCCACTCCACACAGCCATTAACAGCAGCAACAGCAGCAGCAGCAGATCCGCAGAAACGCCCACCTGGCCATAAGCAATCCTCCTGAAGCAGCAACAGAAGTCATGGACCACGCCCACCACAGTGCAGCCGGAGTTGGTGAGTAGTCCCAGCCCCTCCTCTGTGTTTATGTGACAATCACCCAACTCCTGAACAGATCATTCCATGATGCATCACGATCACGCGGGCATGCATCACGATCCCAGTGGAGCCGCGGCAGCGACTGTGGCCCCCTCGGATCCCGGTTCTCTGTTTGATCTGATCCCCGACACCGACATCCATGCGGGCCATGTCCATCACAACCACGGTGGTGGCGGCTCTGGGACCGGAATGGAGCACATGATGCCCATGGCGGTACGTTGAGCTTGTAATCTTCTGAAGGTGCTTGTAAGCTTGAAGATGCTTGTAAGCTGAACCCCTCCTCTCTCGCCGTGTTCACAGTTCCACTTTGGCTACAACGAGACCATCCTGTTCTCCTGGTGGCACATCGAAACGGTGGCCGGGTTGGTCGGCTCCATGATCGCCATCTTCCTGCTGGCCCTGATGTACGAGGGCCTGAAGTACTACCGCGAGTATCTGTTCTGGAAGACGTACAACCTGATGGAGTATCGCCCGGTGACGGGGCCGCAGCGAAATCCGGAGGCGCCGCGTCTGCCCTCGCCGGCGGCGGCGGCTCCCTCGCCCGTGCAGTGAGTAAACCGAGTCACTACTGGCCGCCGAGCATGCCGCTTGCTTATCGCCCCTGTGTCGCCTTCGCTTTGTTCGTTGCCTGATGTTGTATATATTAATCTTAATGTTTTTCTTCTTCTCTCTCTCTCTCTCTCGTTACCGTAAAATCCTTGAATCTGCCACCGCCTCATCCTGCTCCATCTATACGCTATATATGTATATAAATATATATATATCATCTGTACAAATCGAACACGCGCCGCTCTCCCATTTGTAAATCGATCCATCCACAAAACCAATGCTATCCAATATCCAATATCCAATCTCATGCCGCTGCGCTGCGCTACGCTTCGCTCCGCCTCGCCTGTAACTGTTATTGTAATTGTAAATGATTCACGAAACGAATATCTAATTCCTGTATCTGCATCTACATCCGCGACTCGCAATCGTGTGTCCATCGATTGATCCTTTTAGATACGTGGGCGAAGTTGTGCACAAGCAACCGTAAGTATCGCTCCGATTAGACCCCTCAACAGTCCTCCCTCCGCTTATGTTAACCCGTTGTCTCACTTAAGTTCAGTTTACTTTCAATTGACCATCTCTCTACCCTTGTTGTTGATTTTTTGAGTAGTTCAGTTATTGTACAGTCTCTGTTCTCGTCCTCTTTGGGTTTGCTTTTTGCTGATTGAATTCTAACTAAGATTTTCTCGATCGATGACCCCAGACCCTCGATGCTGTCGGTGAACCACCTGCTCCAGACACTGCTGCACGTCCTGCAGGTGACGCTCTCGTTCCTGCTCATGCTGATCTTCATGACCTACAACGTCTGGCTCTGCCTGATGGTGGTGCTGGGCGCCGGCGTGGGCTACTTCCTCTTCTGCTGGAAAAAATCGGTGATTGTGGACGTCACGGAGCACTGTCACTAGCAGAGGAGGACAGACGGCAGTCTCAGTCGCAGATGTCTTACAATGGATGATGATGCTGATGATGAGGATGCGCAGCAGCGGCGGACTGGATACTGAGACGGAGGCGGTGACCGTTGGTGCTAAACAGCTGGAATTCCCGGAGCTCTCCACCCCACACACACACACACAAACACAAACACCCTGCCACTTGCTACTCTCTAGGTATTAGCCCGTAACTAACTCTTAGCCCCCCACCACCCTGGAAGGATGGAGGACTTCTCGCAAGGAACGCCCTCAAGCCGATGCAGTGTACAGTGTGCCTATTAAGCTAAACAGCCATGCTTACACATATAGCTTACTGTTAAGAATCGAAAATCGAAAGCAATCTTTTTTTTTTGTGGTACTCAATCTTCGTTCCGTTCCGTTCTGTTCTGTTCCGATTTCCCCCGAAGAGCAAATATATATATATTTTTTTTTATCATGATTATTATACCATTATGTATCCCCCTTATTAATTATTATATTACAACTATGATTATTATTATTATTTGGTAATAAAATCAAATTTTTATACATCTCCTTTGTCTCGACATGCTCTTGAGAGATGATTCAGTATACTTTCTTAACGCTCGATACACTTCAGACAGTGAGCTTTGCATTTAATTAGTTTAGGCTCGAAAATTGTTATTTCACCAACAACTGTTGTCGCGACAACGAATTCGCTTAATCGTTAAATTACTTTGTGTATTCTCAATGGTCACCTGCCCATTATACCACCCTTGACTGCGTTCCCTAATTGGTGTCTGTTTTGGAACTATTATTATATTGCTCAATGAGAGATGACGGTACCTGTTTCTTTCCGCTTTTCTTTTCGAAAATGTAATCATAATAATCCCTATTTCGCCCCCGGAACGCACTGTAACCAGTAGAGCTAGAAAAGAATCGATGTTTCCGATATGTTTTGTATGCTGAGATCGATAAGCATCGTTTTTTTCCAGCTCAAGCTCTAACCCAGCTATCAGGGGCTAGATGTTGTAGATATTAATCTTAAAAAAGGCAAATACATACAGTAAAAAAGGCAACAAATTTATAAATATTATTATTAATATTAAATCTATGTATACGTATACATTAATAAATATACACTGGCGGATTATTGTTATACCAAGCACACGGACTTTGAAATGGGTGGGGGGGATCTCTTTAAGAAGTTTTGAATCGATTTACGGGAAGAAAGAAAATAAAACAACACGGTTTCACTTTTCGTTTTCGGTATTTCCTTGATCTTTATTAGAAAATTATTGCGAGTCTCTCAATATATATATATATATATCGATATATATATATATATATGTAGAATGTTGTAACCTTACTCATAAATCATCGTAATTCATAATTAAAAACATCTTTACATGACTACAGGCGATCGATCGAATTTCTTGATTGATTGGGTTAGACTATATACTTTACTTTCTGCTTATTTGCTTTCTTGCGCCCCAATGGGGAGCTCGACTCAATTCAATTGATTAATTTGCGCTAGGTGAATTAATAATAACCGAAAAGGAACTTTAGATTGGGATGGGGCTAGGGATGGCGATGTGGGATGTACTTGCTCGAACAAAACTTAAGCGGCCTTAGTACATCACTCTATACATGTACGGGGAACGTGAATGTATCGCAGAATGGGATAGTGGGGCAATGGTGGGTAGTGGGATGGCGGGGGGATTGTGGGATCGTGGGATCGTGGAGTTATAGATCATTTATAATTATAGATGAGAGAAATTGAGAAATTCACCTCGTTTTGGTAGTATCATTCATGCCTAATACGCTTCTACACGGTTCTTTCTCCTGCCTCTTCTCATTCCCTTCTCTCTTTCACTCTCTGTTTTGCGATCACTGATCAGTGATCGTTCGTTCGTTCGTTGATCGATGATAGTTGATAGTTAATAGTTGATTTTGGACTGCGCCACCGCCACCGCCGTCGTGTGTCTGTCTTGAAGAAACATTTATGTGGGGAGAGGAGTGGCATAGAAGTTACCTGGGTTGGTTCTTCTTCTAAAACAAATCTTCTTCAACATCTCATTCCTATTCCTTGGGCTTCCATCATCATTATCATCATCATACATCCTCCGGACGTCTCCTGCGGCGCGCTCCTGAAATGTGTGCCAGAGTGAAACGTGTGAGTGTAAAGTGAGCTAGGCTAGATAGTACTCTCTGTGGCTTAAACTAGTTCGGGTACACAGATGCACATATAGACGATATATATATACATTTATGGTTGTTATATGCAGAGATCCTCTGAGTGTGTTGTGATGGTGTGGCACGAACATCACATACAGCCGATCGTGGGCGTGTTTTGGGGGACAAATATCATTCATATATGTATGTTTTTGCTTTGGGCCTATTAAGTTCGTTCGAAATTTACCTGTTTGGCGAAGAGGGTGGTTGGGGGAACATATGGACGGACACACACTGGTGTTGTTTTGGGTATGGGAACTCGAACTCTCTTTCACTCTCTCTCTCTCTCCCTCTCTGCCTGTGCTATGTTGTGCTCAGTCTCCCTCTGCCTCTGCCTATGTCTATTGATTATTTTATTTAATGCGAATTAACGATCGATGCAATTACCTCGTGGCTTCGTTGGGTGTCTTGGAATCTTGGCTTGAAGATTTCGCTGGGTGTTAGTTGTTGTTTCTTGTCTCTTAACTATAATACGGTGTAGGGTAGTGCTGTGGGGTGGGATGGAGGGCGGATTTCACAGGACACCACACCACACAACAATGACAGAGGGGATACATATGTGTATATGTAGGAAAAAAAAAATAAGGTATGGTGGCGCCCGAGCAGGAACCCTCCCCGCTCAAGTGACAATGGGAGTGTAAGGCCTATTTAATGATAATTGATAGGTTTTATAATGGTAAACTAAGGTAAATTCTCTTAGTTATGGTTTTACCACCACATCGGACACAGATGGAAGCTCTACTCTTTGAAAAACATACAACGGAAGCTACTCCCATTATCACTCTGCTCAGCTTTCATCTGCCTTTATGCTAGGTACTCGTACTACAACTACGTACCTCTGGGTTACGGAATTTGAAACTAGGATCTCCGATCTCGCCCAAACACACACACACACACAGACAGACACACACAAGGCAACGGACCCAGCAACCCATTCGCCAAGCCAAGCCAAAGCACATGCAGTTCGAGTCTCTCTAAGTCGCTATATAGTATATACATATATTTACATTCATTGTTTATCGTTTACTGTTTATGTGGAGAAGGCGTGTGGTCTTTGGTGTGTGGTGTTGGGTTCGGAGTGTGCAGGGGGGGATTGCATGAGATGCGTGGCGAATCTGTTTTTTGTTTTGGTTAGTAAAGCGCAAAGAGATAAGGAGTAAGGCTTGGTAAATACCTGGTACAGTCACTGTCCCGTCGTCGTCTCCGTCGGTGTCGCACCAGCGCCCGAAGAGCGCTCCGTCTGAACCCAAATCCTCACGGGACTTATGTATGCAAGTAACTATTTATCCGCTTTTGGATGCCTATAACTGATCCTGGAGCTGGGTAACACTTTAGCTTCTACTACAGATACTCTACTATTTATTTCTAGCATCTAGATTATAGATGCTTGTGTGTTTGAAATATTTCACTGATATCTTTTCTAAAACGTACAATTATTACTTTTAAAACAGAAAGTAAAGCAAGAACATCCATCAATATATATGTATCCAGCTCATCAATAATCAAAGCTTATCTATAAAATACATCAAACCACCGTTCGCTGGGTATTTTTGTAGATTTTAAAATCCAACTAACGAATAAATAATGCTCTGTAAGAGTAGCTTTCTTCGGTGAAGAGTTAACAAAAAAACAAAAAAAAAAGGATCACGCTCCTGCGTAGTAACGACATGTAGGTGGAGGTCGGAGTCAGTCGGATTGATCGATAGATATAAAGTTATGGTACGAGTACGAGTACGAGTATGTCTACGGAGTGTGGAGCGGCGCACGATGGCGCCGGAGAGTGTTACGTTTACGGAGACGATCAAGTGTTGGACTCACCTCTGCGCACTCGTTCTAGCCAGCTCTCTGATATATACTGTTTCTTTTTTTACTGTCTTGATACATATTATTTTGGAAATTGTGTTAATGGTTTTTTTGTTTTTTGTTTTTTTGGGGTACCTCGATGCTGCCTCTGCGGTGGCAGCTGCTGCTTACGGATTGCGAATTGAAGATTGAGTGTCGGTTGGTTGGTTGGTCTTGTACGTGTATTTAGAAAGGATTCGTTTCCAAACATTCTGCTTAAGCTTCTAGGCGTCCGTCTCAGCGGTTGTGTAGTATTAACTTGACTTTATATTACTATTCTTTTCCTTATTTCGCGTCTCTCTTTTTATGGGTTTTTGGTCTCTAGTAGCGGCTGCGACTGCGGCTGCGGCAATGCCTTTCGCGGCTATCGTGCCGGTAGTGGCCGTGACTATGGTTGTGATTATGGTGGCGATTGTTTCGGTTGCCACCGCCTCCGCCGCCGTTGCCGCCAGCCGAGCCGCCACCTCCACCACCACTGCGCGAATACGAATGATGCGAGCTGTGATGCGATTTGTGGTGATCTGGAAAGTAGTGAAAAGTAGATGAGGGCCGTGTGCAACTCTACACGTGGGGAAGTTAACTTACGGTGTCGCCGATCCGAGGGCTGGCGATTTTGGCCATAGTCGCGACTCCGCTCCCTGTAGTCGTTGCGTGAGTCCCTGTTTATAATAAAACAAACATAGATTAGCTAATGAATGGTATTTGTTTGAAAGGGCTTAAAAGGCTAACTGCGTTGGCCAGGCTTCAACCTTCAACTGCCTTGGGTTGTGATGCAATTTGGACTAGCATTCCTTTGGCAGCCACGTGGATTACTACAGAGTAGGGCGAATATTGGCAGTGTTAGCCATTAGTCACATTCAAGGGCAAGTTGCCAAGTTTGCTTGCGAATAATTACAAAAGCAACAGGGGGAAGAAAACGAATTTATTTCGAGACCAAGATGGTTGGTAGCTACGCCATTCGAAGGTAATAGTGTGCCGCCTCCTTATAAGCCCCACTTAAATGGCCACGCACTCCTAATAAAGATCAAGTAATCACCACTTACCGCCTGTTATCGTAGGTGTGGAAGCGCTGGACGCGACCCTCTCGCCGACGCCGATCCTCCTGCTCGCGCTCCTTCTGGCGCGCCTCGTTGATCTCGGCGACTGCATTGCGCAGCTTGGAATAGCCCAGATGCTGCTTGCCCATCAGATGGTCCTCGATACGCTGCTGGGCATCGCCGACAATCAGAAAGGCGCCGCATATCTCGCACACCTTCATCTGTTTCTCCGGCAACGCCTCGTGCGACCAGCCAGCGGACTTTGGCTCCATTGGCCGCTCCGCTTTATCCTCGCCGCTGGGAGTAGCAGCAGCCGGTGCAGCGCCTTCGCTGCCTTCTTCTGTAGCAATGCCAAAGCCGGGTACGGAATCCGAAGGTAATGTGGCTGCAGGCTCTATGGCATCATTACTGCCAGCAGCAGCAGCGGCAGCAGCAGGCTGGCCGGCTGCTGGCTGGGGTTCCTCTTTGGCGGGGCCCCCGTCGTTGGAGTTTGCATTGGGGCTGCGGGGCATCGGCTGTGGCTGCTGCTCGTCCCCGCTCGAGTGCTGGAGGCTGCCGGTGCTACTGTTGGCCTTGTGACTGGCCTCAAACTGCCGCACCAGCTGCTCCTTCTCGTCCTTCAACTCCTCGCAGAGGGTCATTAGGTCCTGGGCCTGGTCGACATCGCCCCGTATGCCCGCCTCCTCGGCCTCCGACAGCAGCTTGTTAATGCGCGCCGTCAGGTTGGCCAGCTGCTCCTGCTGCCTGCTCAGCGGGGCGGGGGCAACGGGCTGGTCGCGCTGCATCAGCTGAAGGCGCTGCTTGCCCTTCTGGATCTTTCGATCGACGTCGTGCAGCATCACATTACAGAAGCGCAGGAACTCGTCCTCGTACTGCCGTTTCCGCTGCGAAGGCCTCGTCTCCTCGTACAGGTGCTTGGCCTCCTCATCGTGGATGCGGGTGCAGGGCCCCAGATCGGCGCGGGTATTAATAAACAGGTCGTGCGGACAGAACTTGACGTTGTAAAACTGGCAGAACTGCACCGCGGAAACGGGGGGGGTTCGGAGTGATAAGAATTACATGTAGCAGTATCACGTTGCGGGAGACAAGTAACTTACCTCGGGGTCCTCCCAGTTAACCTTGGCGCCGGCCTCCGAGGGATGCAGGTTCCGGTTACGGCCCATCAGCTCATCGAGCATTTGCCTGGCGGCGTCCACCATTTTCCTCGTCTTTTCTCTTCCCTCCTT
>JAEIHY010017612.1:14163-54226 GCA_018904565.1 Drosophila tsacasi | reverse complement strand
TTTATCATATTCTAAAACAAATTTCGAAATATTCGAATGCAAACTCGCGCAACTCGCGATCTTTAATCATTTTGATGAAAAACACCATAAAAAAGATCATGTTGCTTTCTATTATCACTGGGAGATTGCAGAGTCAAAAGAGACCACATTTATGCTTCTCTGATTTACTTAAATAGTAAAAAATATCACAAAAAGAGCGATGGAAGAAAATGTCGCATGCGACAGTGATTAAAATTCAATTTAAAAAAAACTACCTGATATTTTTAAGTGAACTCAAATACATGATTAACTTGAATTGATATATAATACATTAAAATTAATTGCATTAAAATCTTTCATCAAGTTTCGCTGAAATCAGTGCTTGAGCTGCTTTCCGAAAAAGTGACTTCCTGTGACTGTGTCGCGAGCGAATATCTTACATTTTTGTTATTATCTTGAAAACGAACAATTGTCCAATATCGACCTTAACACCAATAATAGAGCTAACCAAAAGCCATAAGTTCACATTTTTTAAAATTAAAATTAAGTGAATTGAATGCGTACAAATGTCGCTTGCGACATCAGAGAATTGTCCATATACATAGTACTATTTCATTAGAATTCTTTATTTATTAGTAAGTATATAACAGTAGATTGTAAGTTAATAACATCTTTTGTAAACTTTTAATTAATACCTTAAATAATTCACCCAAATTAGGGCCCAACATAGCCTACATAGACGGCAGCAATACCAACTCAGCGGCCGTCGCTGTCATGGAGGCGGGCAACAACTACATAGTGACCACCACGGCAGCCCCAACGGCAGCAGCAGCTCCTCCTCAGCCATCGCAACAGCCATCGGCGCAGCCCCATCACCCCCTGCTGCAGTTGCATCAGAGCGGCGAGAATACTCCGCCGGGCAACGAGGCCAACAGCGCAACGCCAAACAACTGCGCCTGCTCGCTGAACGCCATGGTGATCTGCCAGCAGTGCGGCGCCTTCTGCCACGACGACTGCATCAGTGCGGCCAAGCTGTGCGTGGCCTGCGTGATCAGATGAGATGATGGATAACGCATTGTAGTTACTTAGAGACCCGAACGCATTATGATCTGTGGACTAATAGCAATCAAAGAGCAAGAAGCAAAGAGCAAAGCAAAAACCAATTGTACAACAAGAAAGAAGAAACACACGAGAAAACGCAAGTGCAGAGGCTTACACACGGGCACAGACGCAGCAACCATAAATACATATATGTATATTATATTTCATAATTCGCAAAACCATGTAAACTAAGCAGAGCAAACGTAGCAGCAGACACTTTTTGTATAAAGTTAGAAGGAGAGTAGGAGAGCAGGAGGAGGAGATGGAGGCAAAAGCTAGTGTTGTGTATTTTGTGCTTGTCGCATATGTATATCCCCTAAGATACTCGTTGTTTATTTGTGATTGTTTAAGGATATCATCACACGAGCACTCTAAAACAAGAGAAACTATCATTGTAATTGTGTAACAGCAAGGCATCTCAGATCGGATAAGGCAAAAGCTACAAAAAACTAATGAAACAGATTCAAATGTAAATATATTTATGTTTTAATGTAACTTGTATGTAGGAACGTATAAGGAGCAGCAGAGACAAGATTAGGTTAGTTACGTGAACTCACTTACTTATGGATGACTATATTTTTATAATTTATTCGCGTGATTCGGTTGGTTCGTTTTATGTGAATACTGTGAACTCGATCGATATACTTATTGCTATAATTTACGGTGTAACTTATGAAATATTCATAGGGTATTTTGTCAGGCTTCTCCTGCCTAGACTTTAATTTGTAACTCTCTAAGTTTAGTATTATCCACCCGACACGAACGAACACACACACTCACCCCCAAGCATTCTAAGACTCTTCACGCCCACATTTCTTTAGCATATAGCGCATAAACGTAAATGTAATACACGTAAATGATTTCTAAAAACGAGACCCTATATATTAAGCTAAAAACTGTTGATAAATACAAAAATACAATGCAAATTGAAAAGAAAAAAAGAAACAAAACCAAGAAAATAAGAAACCATGAATTGAAGACATGAATTATAGCCAGTAAATCAACATGAAGACACAAAATGGCGAAATAAAACCAAAATTCAAAATGAAAAACCTTAACAAAACGAAGATG
Organism: Drosophila tsacasi; assembly: GCA_018904565.1. Lineage (NCBI taxonomy): Eukaryota > Metazoa > Arthropoda > Insecta > Diptera > Drosophilidae > Drosophila > Drosophila tsacasi. The sequence goes on along the minus strand of JAEIHY010017612.1, from coordinate 52,075 downwards.
AAGTACAGAACATTTTGCTCCTAGATGCACTCACCGCAAAATTAACCAATAAATAAAGATTATTACGAATAAATTTGAAAATACAAAAGAACTATGAATGTGTCTATGAAATGTTAAGAAGGAAAGCCAATCGGAGATACTTTAATTTTTTTCAATATTTTATTTTGGAAAAGAAATACAACTCTGTTCGGATGGTGTGTTTACTCTACGTTTAAGGCTTTTAAGAAGTATTCAGTCCATTTCTAAATGTTAGAAATCCTCCAAGTAGTCGTCCCTCTCCTAGGCATGGATATCCTTGTAGTGCTTCTCATCATCGGTCTTGTCCAGCTTGATCGAGTAACTGCCGATGAGGGAGCCCTCCACATCAGCTTGGCCCTCGGGATTGAACTGGGGGCCGTTGCCAACGTCCTTCATCTCGTCCTTGAGCACCCTGTAGCCATCCTTATCGGCAATGTACTCAACACGGCGCTCAACGAAGCCATCAAAGTAGCTGTAGGAGCCGCGCACAGTGCCGCCCTCGCGCTCCTCCGTCCGGCTGATTTGGCCGTCGTTGATCTTGTCGTCCACGTTGGAGTTGAAGGAGTATTGGGCATTCTCGTTCTGATATCTCTCCAGTTCCTCTCGCTCTTTTCTTTCGGCCTCGGTCTCATCGCGCTAAAAAAATATGAATATTTAATTAGTTACAAATGGATATTTAAAATGAAATAATATAATTAGAGCTTTGAAACCCATTTAAGAAGTGCCCAAAACTATGCTACAAAATGTTATATGCATGCTCAAACTATTTCTTAACGTTTTTTAAATTTCAAAGAAAGAGCATTCAAAATGTGTTTATTTAATTAGCTCCGATTTTTATCAAGGCAGCAGACACACCCCTTTTTATTTTTTTTTTAATGAATTCATGCTTAATTTTAATATTAAGTAAATTCAACCTGTTTTTTAAGCAGAATATTTCGATCGGCCAGATAGGTCTTTGGGTTTCCCCTTCGTTTTCATCGCTAAAATTGCTATACCTGTTTTTGCAATATTGCCAATGAACCATTGAACTGCAAAACAATTAAATTATATAGGCATCTGTCATTAATGGTTACATCCAAATAGTTTATGGGAGGTAATTCTTGAATTTTAAGAGATTCAATTTAAAAAATCATTATATTTCATAGATTATCAGCTTCGTATAAACAGTGACTCAGTCGTAATGTCAGTGGAAGAGGAAGATATAATACATTACGACGCTTTGACACATTTTTCGCGCTGTCTTGACTCTGAGTGCTGCATGAACGGAAATAGTAATTGAAATATGTCGATGTAGTTGAGATATGTGTTTTAGGTTGGGGCCTCACGGTTATATCAAGTGCGCTTTAATGTTACGGTAAATAAGGAATATTTTTAGAAGATATATTTCTGAAAACTATATACATTTTAGGGTAATAAATAAAGGTTTCGAATGGTATCAGACTTGGGACTTCAAAGTCATATACCAAAATATTTATTTTTATTTAAAATAGATCTTAAGATCTTTTCTTATCAACATCTTATAAATTGTATATATTTTTGTAATTACTTCCCATACCGGAAATCCAAAGCAAATATCCTAGCCACTAGACCATATGAAATACTCTCAGGTAGCGTCTACAGGTATCCCCTATTCCGATCCTGCTCGTATGTAAATTCAAAGTCAAATTGATAACTGCCTTGTCGTGTATTTTAGTTCCTTTGTTTTTAGTACTTCTCCGTCAAGGCAAGGCGGGGAGGTAAAATGCGAAATACAAAAGTTAATACAAACGCAAATTAAGCTGAAAACTTGTTCGACTCGAAACAGCCGATCGGGGCATATAAAGCCCGATGAACGCCAGTCGAAGTTGACTATAGTAGCGAAGCGGACGTTCAACTGGCCAAATAAATACCCCCAACTATCATCATGGGTATGTCTCAAATACAAAGATAACGCTACATATATCTATAAATGTAAAATTCGCACGAAATGCGGAAAAACTAAGAATTTGCCTTTTCACTTTCGTTGCAGTCAAGCTGGGCTTTCTTTCTCTGTTGATTGCTGCCTGTGTGGTTGCCGCCTTGGCTGCCGGTGGTAAGTTGGTACTTCCAGCTTTTTCTCGAAGCTTTCGTTGCCAAATTCCCCTCTTTGTGTTTTTTTTTTGTTTCTGGTAGATTGTCCCTCATCCACAAAGGTTCAGAACTGCACTCCCAAGTGCCTGCACGACAGCGAGTGCAGTGCCATTGGTGGCAAGTGCTGCCCGAACTTGTGCAACGGTCGCAGCTGCGTGCAACCCAATTTGCTGGGAAATTCCGGAGCCGATAAGTCGCCCTTTGGCAGCAAGAATAGTGAGTATATATAGTGTGTGAATATTTAAGGAAGTTTCTGGAAATATTTTAGTTATTAAGCCTTAATATTCCACATATTATTGAAGTTTTGAAGGAAAGGTTAGTTTGAATTTTGGGTACAAATCTACAAGTAAAATTACATTTTGATATCTTTTTAAAAATTTAAAATTTTAAATTTTGGCTCTCCATTTTATATTTCTAATAAGCTTTAAATTTATTTTGTATGACTGGTAAAAAAGACCATCATATTAAAATCATACATAATTTGATTGTATTTGAAAAAGGAAAGTTAATTTTTGCCCTCTTTAAATAGAAAAGTAAATAAAAGTGTAACTTTTACTCAAATTTGGTGATAAATTTTTGGTGTTCAAAGGCTTTTTAATTAACTTTTATTAAATTCTCTATATATTCACCTTCTGGAATGTTAAATAATGAAAATTAAGAGCTTATAAAATGCTACAATTTTTCTAAGCAGAAATGTAATCTCCTTTCTTCATATTTTAAGCTCAAACTATATTTTTTTCTCCCATTTCTGCTATATATTTTACTATATATATTTTGTCTTGCAACTTTTAATCCCTAGCCGGATCCACTGGCAGCTATTGCGGCAATGTCAAGTGCGGCAGCTTCGAGAAATGCGAAATGGACCGCAGCACCAAGCGGCCCAAGTGTGTGCGATCGTGAAAAACGGACACCACGGCGGCGGCACCACCAATAAACCACAACCACAGCGCGTTGTAAAAACTTTTCTTTGTCACTAAATGGAAACTTGTAAACCCGTAATTGTCTCTGAACTCTTTTTTTAAATGGTTTTTTGTTTTTGTATATTGTTAACACTCACGGCAGGGGCGGCGAGGGCGATTGCGACCAGCAGGCTGGCGACCAACACGTATTTGAACATATTTTCAGATTTTTAAGCTGACTTTTCTGGGGTGGATAAACTCTCTGCACTCGATGTCTTTCGCTGCAAGCGACTTTAGACTGTGGATCGTTGAGCGGCTGGTGGCCGGGCTTTTATATCGCACTTGAGACCTGGCCAAAAGCGGTGGCGTCTACGTCGGCAGCGCAGTTGCTTCGCTTTAAACTTTATTATTTTTTTTTGTGTATATTTCCCCTCCCGACTTTTGTGTGTTTACATTTTTGACAACCAAAGATCTTCGTGGTTGTTGTGGTGTTGCTGCTGGGGAGGGGAAAAACTCAACTTCAAATGTAATTTTGCAATCTTGGCTGGCTGCAATTTGTTGACTTTCGTGTGGCTGGAGAAGATCGGCGGCAGATCGAACTGGAATTGTCGGGGCTATAGCCATAGCCAGCTTGGCATTGCGTAAGCGGCCATCTCCATCTCCAAAGTGCCTCAAGGTCAGTTGGTCAACAGGTTTCCGAAAAAGCTGCTCCACAAAAAGGTGCACTTACACGCACCTCCGCACCTCGCCCATTCTTCTGTAGCTTCTTCTCCTGCAAAAGAGCGCCCTGCTCCGCTTTTTTTTTTGCTTTTCAGGTTTTATGTGGCCGAAACTTATGTAATTTATGTGGAGTTTTGTGCAAATTGAAAGCTCCAATGGACGAGGAAGTAAGTGGAGCATTACGTGGTGTCTGGGGCACCCTTTTGGATCGGGCCAAAACCAGCTGGAACCTATGTAGCCAGGCAGGAGGATTGGGACTGGGAATTGGGAACTGCCATTTTTATCTGTTTTTTTTTTTTTGAGCCTCACCTATCCGTCGATCTACTGTGGGAAGAATTGGGAAATCTCTGGATCCGATTTAGGTACGGCTGCAATTCAATTACCTTTTATTGGCTTGGCTTAAATAAACTTGGCGCTTGAGAAACGTGGAAGTGTGGCAACACGGCAAACAAATAGGCTAATAAATGTGGGAAACAGGTGGCGGAGGGTAAGCATAGTAATTATGCATTATTTCTTGGGGTAGCTTCCTCATTTTTAATTTTTCAGCATTATTTTTGACCACTAAAAACTGAAATTTATGAAGCCGCAATTGAAGATAATTGTCCTCAAGCATTTAGCCTTGTACTTAAGCATTTCGTTAATTAAAATTTATTATTTAGAGAGAAATAAATGCCTTAGGCATATGAAATTTATGAAGGAAATGTATGAAATAAAATTATGTATAAATAAATATGGTTTTAAATTAGGAAATAACTATTTATATTATGATATGGGAAGAATAAAAGCTTAAAAATATAATAACAAGGCTAAAAACACATTAATTTGAACGGAAAACAAGGCTAATAAAACTGCGTACTGAATTTCAATTTAGTTTAAAATTAATTTTGTTTTCAATTTTTTTTACAATTTTAACAATTAACAATTAACAATTAATTAAACCCCATAAAAATTTCATAAAATTTACAATTTTGTTATTCTTCCAGACACGGCTAGAATGACTCGGCTGTTGATGCTGATCAAGAATATATATGATTTATAGAGTCGGAAAGGTTTGATTCCTATTATTCTGTGCTTCTGACTGATATTATAATACCCCAAAAGAGTTATTAAAATTGAAATATTTATCCATCATTTTAAAAGACAATTAAAGCTTTAAAATAAAATAAGAAATTTAAAAATACAAATCTAAAAATGTGTCTTTCACTGCGATGCAAACTTCTGACTAAAATTATCATACCCGGCAAGGGTATAAAAAAGTGAATTCTTTCTAAAAATCCGAATTAATAAGTTTCCTCACGTAAACCCGGCCTTAAAGTTCTTCCAACAACCGTTTTGGACTTGCCCATAGTCTTATGGGTCTTGGTATTTTTTTGGGCCCACGGTGCGAATGGTTTATTTGCCGAACATCCGTTCGTTCCACTTTCAATTCGTTTCCCCTTTTTTCCTCGTTAGCTTTCTATGAATCGGAGATGTAATAACAGTTTAGTAAACTACTTTTTTTTACTTCATTTTTTACTATTTCATTTTGTTTTTTTTTTTATATTTTCATTGTTAGCTTTTTACGGACAAATTTTTGAATGCCGCCGTTGCAGTGGCACGAATTTCGTTTGATGATATCGAGAGATGTGGCAGACGGACGAGTTTTTCTCGAGTTGTTTTTATTTTTATGTCTTTTTTAGCTCGGAATTGAAATCAATATAAAAAGCTCAAGGTGAGAGACCGCTCCAAGTCATCAAGTTTGGTTTACCGATAATTTTTTAATGATACACTGTGTCGGCTTAATGAGAAAGAGAGCGGTTCAATGGCAGGGGAAGAGATGATGGAGTGGGAGGAGTAGGAGGTTGGGAAGGAAGCGAATCAACTTCAAACATTTGCCATATTTATGGCTCTATTTTGACTCTTTGTCCGCGCAAATTAGCACGCTATCACCGCCTGTCCCTCTCCCTTTTTCCTTGGCCTCCTCCTCCTCCTTCAGCCCCCTCATATTTGCATGCGAAGAATTGGGGGAAAGAGAGAGTGAGAGGAGCGAATGGTCTCTTGGGCGTTACATTGACAAATTGTTTTGGCGCTCTCTTTTATCGCCGCTTTTATGCAAATTTATTTATTTTTTTTGTACTTCTTCTTTTCGCAGCGGATTTAGCTCAGGGCTATGGCAATTTGACATTTTCAATCAAAATTTGTTAATTATTTATCCGTGATTATGGCCAAGCCATACAAATGATGTCTAACGCGGGCGAGACTCCAGTTTCTTTACGCCTTTGTGTGTGGCGATTCAATGACCTTTTGATTTGCATTTTTTTTGGGTTTTCTTTGGGTTTTTATTTTGTTATTGTTGGTGGATCCATTCGGAATAATGGGAATTATGTTAACGATATGAATAATTGGTCTGATATCCATCACTTCGCATGGTGATTAAGTGCTTTGTGTGGGAAATTAAGCTAAGTGGGGTTTTTACTTTCAATGGAGGAATAAATGGGTCAGTGGACTTTTGATTTGAATTTAACTAGGTCTTTAATCTTTGTATTTCAAATTTGATTAGGAAATAATGTATTTTAAAAGATATTCCTTGACAAAAAACCTTCAAAATCATATTTTAATTTGGTTTCTTTTTCTAGAAATCTCTCATGATATTTTTAAAGCTTATCCATCACTGGTTAAGCTTTTGTTTTTTTTAATACCGAACTGAATTAATTAAATAAGATAATTTTTATGGTTTAATTCCAGTCGTGTGAGCCGCTTAAGTGGCTTAATAAAATATTTAGCACACCGTTAATTTTGATTATAGACTCTAAACTCGCTTCTGGAACTTTGCCGGCATCATCAATGATTCACTAACTCGGCCTGCATATCAAAATGAATCCGATTTATAAGCAATCGCATAAATTTTCAACACGATGTTGTCACTTTAACAGCTGTCCACACACGCACACACTTGGCAACAGACACAATACACACATATGCACACCCCACACCCACACCAGCACCAAAATCCATACGCACACCCGTTTCAAGGACACATTGGCAAAAGTAACCGACTTACATATCAAAATATGCTTGGTAAATATGTGCATATTTGTAGGTATGTTTATACACAGAAAGAAATTGGGAAAAACTAATATGTTATTTAGTAATTCAAATTTTTTAATAGAATTAAAAAAAGAAGGATTACTTAAATTTAAATACTGATAGGTTAGGCTGGATTTTTGGAGTAGAACAAAATCCAAATTACACAAGAGAACCCAATTTTTGTTTTGTTTTTAATATTATGTAAGACGTTATATTAATATACATTTAATTTTTTTTAAATTTTAAATAAATTTGTGATTTTAAATAACTTTATTTTCAAGTGTACTTATCTGACAGCTGACATTTAGAAGAGTAGAAGAGGAGTACGAGTTGAAGACTTAAGGCCTCGTGCGTGTGCGTGTGAGAGAAAAGGAATGCAATAAAAGGAAATGTGCGAAGCAGAGGAAGAAACATACAGAAACAACAACTACAGCAACAACAAGGGCGAAGGGGGGAATTATGCACAGACACACACATTTGCATGTCAAGGCAATGGACGCAAGCAGTGCAGTGGAGCAGAGGACGGGGGCGAGATATAGGCAAAAAATTGGGTGCGTTACAATATGTAAATGGAGTGTTTGTGGCAAATATTTGGGCAAGCACTTTCTAAGCCAACACAAAATTAGCATAATATGGGGAAACAATTTCTGTACATAACATACATATGTTGTGGGATCGCCTCAAATGGAATTTCTTCCGGTTGGGAATTGAATACAGGAAAATAGAGAAATGTAAGGAAAGTAAATATTAAGCGGATTAGTTAAGGGATTTTTTGTCAGTAAATGTGTTTGGTATTTATTCACTGTGAATAATTCGAGGTTTTATTATTTTAAGAAATGGCTTTTGATTGGAAACCATTTTAAAAATCGCACAAAACTATGCTATACTTTTTTTGAGACCTTCCAAGCAATAAAACGGTTAAGAAGGGTGCCACAAAAGTCGTTGGGAATTGAAAATCCATGGAAATAGGATCTAAAAATGAACAATCAAGAGAATTTAAAATCTATGAAGAATATTCTTGAAAATATTTCTAATTAAAGGAATGCAAAATCCCTACTACATACCAACATTTAATTGCAACAATACCATAATTACAGCTTGAGCAAAATAGTTGTTATTTTAATTGAGGCATCAGTAGCAGCTAACTATAAAATTTTCGACTTTAATCTTAGTATCATGGTATCATGGCAGCTTTAACCCTTCTCTCGCCAGCCTCTTCGTTAATATTTAATGGTCTTGTGTTGCAGCTTAACTCCACAATAATTGCATTATTCACGGAATTTCGTACGGTTTTTGCTGCTCTTTTCGAGCCTGTCTGAAATATTTTTTAGCTTGACCTACCTCAAGGCTTACAGAGCACTTAGCCGAGTCAGTTGCCAAAAGGGGGGAGGGAGACGCAGTGTTGGGGATTTCGGATGGGAACTAAAACTGAAGCTCGACTAAAGCTTGATGATAAGCTCTGTAATGGCGCCATATGCACGCCGGTTGCCGCTGCTAAAAACCGCCAGCAACAACAATAAAATATACCAAAAAACCGCGTGAAAAGCGGAGAAAATAGGGAAAATAGAGGAGGAAAATTGTGAAAACCCGAGAGGGGGAGAGGAGCTAGAGACAGACACACACACACTAAGTGAGAGAACCAAGTTATCAAAAGTAATTATCAACAAAAGACAGCAACAATGCCAGCAAGCGGCTTACAGAGCAGCACCAGGGGGGTTAACAGGACCGGGGGGAGTGGGGCTAAGAGGAGCGCAGGGACGAGGTCCTGGCAACATGAGTAAGTCAGCGTTAATTAAGTCAGGACACAAAACAAATGGCCAGCGCATCTAAAAGTGCATTCCATTTCTGCAAAATTTGCATTTGTGTGGGGAGAAAACGGGGTTTTTGGGGTTCTTTATTTTTTTCTTTTTGGTTTTTAGAAGCTGGCTTTTATCTTGAGTTGAGAGCGGAATATTTTTTTGGATATTCAAGTAAGTGTGTATATATATAGATACTTATATATTTTTAAATATAAAATCTTATTGTTTAGATTTAATTTCTAGAAAAATTTTTAGAAAAGGTAAATTAAAACAAGAAAGAAAGAATAACATTGGGATGTCGAAATTTGAGTATCTTTGCAGTTTGCAATTGTATTCAAAATCGATCATATCAAACAACAATTACGATTTTTTTTTTAATAATATTATCTAATATTTTATATCTATATTTATATCGTGCACCGTATAGAAATAATGTTCAATATTTTATATTATATATTTCTATAGTGACTGCAAAGTAATTTAAAATAAGTATTATTTTCTTTGGCGCCCTTGGCAGTTTGAAAATCTTTATTTAAGTGGACTTTTAAATAAAAATATTCAAAATAATTTTAATGTATTATCCCATCCCATTCGTGTCACGACTGCGTTTCTCATTTCTAAAATGCTCCTAGGTCTGCTCATATTTAAAATCGCATTAAAGCTGAAGAGCTGAGCCGGCTGTAAGGCAGCATTGACCCTGCAAACTGGGCTCAGACAGACACAGGGCCACAGATACCGAGACATGTGTAATTGTGGCAGCAATTTAAGCTGCATCATGCAACATTCTCAAACCGGAAGTACGAGCTCATCACACACACACACACACACATTTATTTGGGGGCATTGAAACTTGAGGCCGGTTTCGGGCTTGGCACTCGGTTCTTGGTACTTGGTGGCTGATGCCTTTATTAAGCCAGCAAATAAAATCCAGAAACATCAAGGATACACTCAGGCTCATGCATAGTCAGGAGCAGTTGCCAGAGCACAGTGCACAGAGGGAAAAGGACGAGATGTATGTAGAATATAAAATAGTTATTTCAGTAAGTGAATTTTTTGTAGTTTTGATATTAGTAAAAGAGTTTATAAAAGTACTTGTGTGTTTTCAAATACTCTGTATTTATGTATACCTATTATCACTTAATTGATGTTGCAATTTTGAAGATTTTTCTCTCAGTATTTCGAAGTAGCAGCAGCATCGCATCCTTCACGTGTTTTGTATACAAGCCCAGGCAGTTGCAATTTATGCACACAACTTGTCAACGCAGGGGCGGCGGCTTGAATGGCTCCAAGAAGGGGGCGGAGAGGGCGGAGGGGTGACCAAGAAGTGAATAAGGGGCGCAGTAAGGCGGTGCGGAAAGGGGGGTGCGAGGCAAGGATGAAATGGGACGACATGCGGGCTCACAAGTGCTGCATTGGTTAGCCAGATGAGGGGTGATGGTTGCCTGCTGGTCCTGGGATCAGGAGTAGCGGGTCCTCGGTTCTGGGAGGTGGAATGCTTGATAGCAGCAAGCAATTTACACCGCACAATGCGTTGACACACGTCGTCCGCAAATGTGCGGCCAGAAGACAATAGAGAAATAGGGAGTCCCAAGGAGGATCCGCAGCCTGGCAAGCTTCGTGCCTCATTAAGCCAGAAAAGTGTCAAATGTCCTGCTGCCTGCCTGCCTGCCTGACTGGCTGCCTGACTGCCTGCCAGTGGCATCTCATCGTTTGGCAGGAGTGAAGAGCCAACAGACAACAGTAGCTGGGATCTCCTGCAGCTCTAATCTCGAGCCTGAATTTACGACTCGGTGTCCCTTTAGTCGCTTTACTTTACTTCACTTTACACTAACACTTTCCAGCACCAGCACCGGCACCAAAAACGACACCGACACCGACCCCGACCTCATAATTCACAAAAGTGTTGACAATGAAAACGAAATTCCCATTAAAATGCAATATGTTGCAGCAACAGTGTCCCTGCAGAACTCACTTGGCCAGGACAAATGTTTATCTGGCTAAGAGTATCAGAATGTGGCCAGAGGGATTGGTGGGGGAAATGGGGAGTGGATATCGTTGGGAGTTGGAAGTATGTACATATTGGGTTGCCTCATGAATTTGTGCCTGTGAAAATTTACACAAAATTTATGATTAGATTTTCTGTGTGTTTAGCCACGTAATTCAATTCACAGACTTTAATTGAATCGAGCAGAGAGCCAGAGAGAGAGGTATAGAATTATTCAATTAAATGTCAACTGCAGTGGAATTTCAAGTGATAAAGGATGATTATTATTATAAGAGGTATCTATGGGGTTTAAGGGATATTATGAGTTGATATAGATGATTCAGTGAATGTCCACACTTATCTATGTCTTTCAAATTACATTCCCAAAGCTTTGATTACTGGGTATCTGGCATTCGAATAACTTCCGCTTTCTTCCTTATTATTACTGCTGGTATTCGAAAGCAGCTTTGTATTTAATAAACTTAATTTAGTGGAAATTAATCTGTTAATTCCTTCGAGAATTTTAACACAGTACAAATTGGAATAACATCAAAAGCAGGCTTACATTTGGATAGCTTAAATTCATATTGTGAAAGAAATCGGCCGATACTTCCTTTTAATTTAACAAATTAATTGTTTTATCCTTTGCCCGATGAATCTAAGGTGACGTATTTATTAAATGCCCATGACAGGCTTTTAATTTTTGCTAACAAGCTTAATTTACATGCAAAACTACCGGAAATAATTCTTGTTAATTCCTAACGTTTTTATCCGCATTTAATATCCGTTTTTTGCTTTCAATTTAATTAAAATGTAGGCAAGGCAACCAATTAAAGCAATTATTTCTAGTGAAATTTAAATTATTATTCTGTATACATTTCCTTTTTTCCTCTTCAAGGCCACAGTACGCCTCGGGGGAGAATTTTGTGTGGCTGGATCTAATCGTTCTTTTGATCATTTTGCGGTTGATATATAAGCTGTTTGAGGAGGTAAGCGAAAATCGCGACAAAATGTGGAGGATTAAACTTAATGCCACGGTTGTGGCTTAAAGACATTTATGAAAGTTGCGGAATTTTGTGCGTCCTATAAAAATGACGACCTTGAAATCAGTGCGCGGGAAAACGCACACATAAAAGGAAAATAAAACTCGAAACAGGAAGTGCAGTAAAAGTTTGGGAAATTGCCTCTCAAAATTGCGTTACGCATAAAATAACACATTTGCCGGCTCACTTGGCAGGAAAATCTGGCAGAGATCCTAATGCTCAAGGATTATGCACAAAATATTGTTTGCTCACTGAAACTGAAATTGGAGATATATACAAATGTATATAAATGTATGTATATATATATAAAAATATATATACAAATCAGAGACAAACATCAGCAACAAATGCTGCCTGTGTTCGTTTTGCTTTCTTATTTGCTTCACTGTTTCTTTTTTATTTTATTCTTTTTTTGTTGGCCAAATAAATTGAATTATTCCGACACGCAGACACACGCACATGTCCGTGTTTTTTCCTGTGTGCCACATGGCGTATGCGTTATTTGTGTTTTTTTTTTTTTTTAGAACCAAAGTCAAACACTTTTCTCCTTCATTTCGAGCTTGTTGCTTTGATTGCCTGCTTTTGCTGTTGCTGGTCTTGCTCCCGTTTGATGTTTGCTAAACTAATTTGGCTGAAGCAGCAATAGCAGCAGAAATAAAGCGAGGGAAAGCAACAGCAGCAGCAGCAGCAGCAGTGGAAGCGTTAAGAGTCTCCCTTGCTCCTGTTTGCATATCAAGTATACGCAACGTTGATTGGATTTGTAAACTGACCAAGGCACTGTCATTCGCCTTCTTTCCCCTCGTTAGAGGCAGCAGCTTAATAATCATCTCTGCTTAAAGTACAGCGGTGTACACAGAGGTATACAGGTACACTTTAAATATATTTTTCAATACAATTTGCATTCTGTTTTTCAAGTTGAAAATATTTGTAATAATAAAAGAATATTTTGTAAAGCTTTAAATAAGTTTATAGTGAGAAATTAAAGCTTTAAATACCTGAAAAATAGATAAGTTAAGTTAGTTAAGTTTAATACATAATATTATTTTTCATAGCAAATCTTTAAAAAATAAGGGACTTATTAATAGACATTTTAAACCTATTAAATATACGAAAGGAATTAAATTCTTGTATTTTATATTCTAATAAAACTCATGTAACTATAAAAGTGTGTATATAATATATATTAATTTAATAAGAATAATTTTTGGGATTAAAATAATATTAAAAATTCTTTAAAATCAATTCATTATATATTAAAATATTTCCATAATTATAATTAAAGTAAATATCCTTGCTGTATATATATTAAAGTAATTTTGTTCACTGTAAACCCACCGTGTCAAGCTAAGTTATGGACTGTGAGGTGTGTGTGTGTGCGTGTGTATGTGTGATTGTGTGCGGGTTGGCGTTATCCTTGGCACGTCCTGCAGGCATCGACGTTGGGCCTGTCATGTTCACCTTCGCCATGGAAATCTGACAAGATATGGCATCTGCTCTCCCCGTCGCCGTATGTTTGTGCATATAGATATTGCATTTTCGGAACGAGGGCCACGTCGAATGGGTTAACACCTCCGCACCCATAATCGTTCACATTCGGAGTCGTAAAAAGACAAAACCAGGACATAATATGGCCACTTGATAATGCCAAAGAGTTTTTTCCGCATCGTTGTGACAAAGGATTCCCCAGGGAGAATATTAGCCCAGTGTTTTCTGTTTATTATTATATGGTTATACTTTTGAAAGAGAAAAACTGCTTGGTAGTTAAATAAAAAGATACAGATACAGGAAGAAAAGGACTAGTCCTTTTCTGGGTTCTATACTTATTTAAATCTACGTTTTTCTTTAGAATAAATAAAACCCCTGCTAATATTGAATGCTTCTTTATTTCCTAGACTAATCTACCTTAAATTTAGATTTATATTATTATAATTTTTTAGTATCGTGAAAAGCCTCACCTGCAAAACATTACAATTCCCGTAACATCTCAATGATGGCTTACTATCCCATCACTCAAGTTAATTTTCTTGAGCTCCACAAAAGCAGCTCGTTAAAGAACGCGTAATAAAGTTTTGGCCAAGACTGTGGCTGGCACTCTGCCGCATCCATAAACTGGAGGTGGCAACTAAGAGTGACGTCATAAATTTTGGCAAGTCCTTAAAGTGGCGGAAATAAAACCACCACACCATCCAACCCTGCAGTGCATTGTCTTGTGGCTAATGAATTTATGTTGCCGCTGTTTCAGTTGTTATTTTTGCCGGTTACCATTTTGATGAAGATGACGACGACGACGATGGCGAAGAAGGGAAAGCCCAACTTAAACTTTAACCGGGGCGAGTTGATTGTCTTGTACTTGATGCGTCTCGGTAGCAAGAAGTTGGTACAACTGACACTGTGGGAAATAGTAGTACAGTTTTCAGATTTATTAATATATATTAATGTATTTTATATCTTTAAAATGTATTTCTTATTTTCCTTAAATAAAGTGAACTTAATAGTTATTATAATATTTATTATTTTTTCTGTGCTCTTTAAAATTAAATAAGTAAATGAGGGCACCGCTGGTCCAGGCTAAATCGAAAATGGTTTCATTAGCAGCGGACAGAGACGGGAACGAGACCAGAAAGAGGACAAGAGCAGGAACCGACCAGAATATCCATCAAAGTTTTCACTTGGAGCAAAGGAAGACACACAGCCAGGACAGAGCCAGGGTCCCCATCTGGCAGACACCTAAGAGTCCCCTTTAGGAAGTCAAATTATGCAGCATGTGCATGATTGATTAACTTTGAATGGGGCGTTGTTCGTGATTTGGCAAAAAGAGAAAAGAAAATGCAAGGAACGAAGAGCGAAGAAAGTAGAAAGTGGAAATTGAGGTGAACCCAATAATCTCACAAAAGAGTGAAAGGGAAATGTGGCAGGGACACGGACGACTGACACTTAATTAGAGGCACGCCGGAAACGGAAGAGGAAACGGAAACGAGATGCATGGCCATCAAGTGAGTCGTGTGCGCACCGCCGGTGGAAACCAAGCAATTTGCACGCCAGGATGTGCAAGGTCGCCACGATGTCACTGTGATGAATGCATATTGCATGGCCGTGTGTCTGCATAGAACTTGAGCGAAGAATTAAATCTACAGAAATTATCCTTAGCCTGTGTAGGTAATTGAGGGAAGGTGCCCTTAATGGAATAAGTGATTGATTTTTTAGTGATTTTATTTTCAGTTAATTTAATTTTTTTTGCTTGATATTATTCTTTGGAGTCTGATTTGATTAATCAGCTTTTCCAGTTGTAAGTTTTTATACTCTGGCAGGGTATTATAATTTTAGTTAGAAGTTTGCAATGCATTGAAGGATATTACAGGATATTATTATATTATATTTAAGGTTTTTTGATTTTATTATTCCACGGACCATTTTCCCAAATGCTTATTTAAGATCCCCAAAGAGCAGCTCTCTCTTTAAGTTTTACGCCAAATTGAATAAAAATCGTCCCCTCTTCTATATTGAGTTATTGCGAAATTAGAAAATGTCTTCGTATTCGTATTTCACGATTTTATGCCCACGGGGGAGTTTATTTCCATTTGGCTGTAGCTGTAGCCCAGCTGTTACTGGGTTGCCAGTAAAACATTAAATTGGGAGACAGGAAGCAGCCACCAGAAATGTGGGGCGTGATTGGGGTTGGGCTATTTGTTTTCTTGTCTTGAAATGCTTCTGGTTCAGTTGCAGTTCATGTCCTTCTGCATGCTAGGTTTTTAGGTTTCCTTGCTCTTATGTCCTGGCGACTTTAAGGGTGGCTATTGGTTGTCAGGCAGGCTCCTACCTGTAAATGCAGTTTCTAAACATGATAAACAAATTTATTTGTTTGTTAAAACATTCTATTCTCTTTTTTCCATTGTATTTTCTAGCCCTTTCCCGATTTGATTTGTCTGGAAGTCGTTGAGCTTGCCTGTAAAACCAACTAATGAGTGGGAAAAAATGGGGAAAATCCCCCTTCACTGCTCACTGGGGCTCTTCCTGGCATATTTTCTGCATATTTCGGGCGGACTTTCTATCTCGGCAAGGACATCATAATTGCGACCAAAGCGCAGGAAGTGCACAGGAAGGAGAGGAGCAAAGGGGCGTGGGATAAGAGAAAGAGGAGCAGGGGAGGGGTGGAGATGGAGAAGCGGGATTCCTGTGCATAATTGAAATTCCAGCCTAAACGCGTTTGTAACGGGAAATTGCGCGCGTAGCCGAAAAAGCGAAAAACCGGACGCAAGGATGTGAATGCGGATGCAAAAATGTCCTCTCCACAAAAACAGTTTGTATTTATATTAAAGTTTATTTGTTTGTATAAACAACAACACGCATTTTTGGGGTAAAAGAAAAATGTGAAGCCAGTTATTATTAGTTTTATTATCAATAAACGATAATAAATGTAATACATTATTTTAAAACAAACAAATATGCTCTAATCAATAATAAAATAATAATTTATTTGCCGGCTGTAATTAGTTTTGCGAATAATTAATAAAGGCATAAATGAAATACCTTTGGGTGACATTTGGACAAAATCAGCAATGGAAGAAACGTGAGCTGTGAGGTGAGTGCGTCGCAAATGTAATTAATTTCAAACCAAATAACAATAATTATTGCGCTGCAGCACTGCGCCGCTGTTATTGTAGTGGTAATTACATTTCGTAAACATATTACGCCCGGGGGATGTCAATTGCCACCCCCGAAAATTCAAAACCACCCAGCAATTAGGGGATTATCATAAAAAAACAAATTTCAAATTTGAATTTTGAAAAATGCAAACAGCTGTTAACCAGCGCTGCCACACTTTCAACAGAAAGCGAACCTGCGCGCGATAACTGCGCATGCTTCAATTTTCCAGTAAGTTAACTTGTTTTCCATCGGAGTTCGTGTGGGAAATGAGCTGTGATAAGTTGGCCAGTACACGCCGAGCTATCAGACCGCCAAGACGCTCATTTTTCGAGAATTTTAGTACACTGTATTCCTTATCAAAGGCAGCAAAGTGCTCCTAACTTAAAAAATATCTTATTGATAATGTACTGCCGAGTGAAATAAACGTAAAAGTAATTTAATAAGTCATAATAAAAGTAACTTAAAACTGCCGTGCATCCAATAAACTTAGAATAAAAAAACTTGATAAAAATTGTTTAAAATTTGAACAGTAACGCACTTTGGCTGCGCTGGCAACCCTGCACGCCGCTCTCTGATTCTCCCTCTCTATCGTCGCTCTCTCCGAAGTGCTGGACAATGCCGCGCGCCAGTGTTGCACAACTCGCGAACGCCGTCTGATTTTTAGCAGCTAGAAATGTTTTGTGTGTGTTTGTTTAATGTTTCTTTAGCGTAAAGAGGCAAAACAAATGATCAAATACGATGAAAATTAAGTGAAACGAGTGCCGCGACTGTGCGTGCGCAATGCAATACCGCGCGGCGTGCAAGGATCCGGATCCCCAGACCCACTGCCCGTGCCCGCGGCCGCGACCGCTCCCCCGCGCCACCCTCGCCAAACAAAACGGTGTGTGGATGGATGTGCCTGTGTGCCAGTAAACGCGCCAGGAAATGAGAAATCATAAGAATAAAAGAGATTATGAACGAAAATCGGGCGATGCAAGTGCTTAAGTTAATAACAACTCTTATGTCGATTGACTAACTAAAAGAAACGTCCACAACATGAGCGACAAATAGTGTAAATCGTGCATTGTTGTTGTTGGTTGTTGTTGTTGTTGGAACCCCCGCCTGCACACATAGGCAAGCACGCCCGCTCTCTCGCACACACGCACACACACATAAGCAGCCTCCAAATAAAAAAACAATTCCCCAAAAAAATAAATTATAATAATTATGATAATAACAAGAAGCGCAGCCATAAGCCATACGAAATTGTGAAAAATAATAAATAAATATAATATAAAGCCATAAGTAAGAAGAATTAATTAATTAATTCATCAAGAAATATTAAAAGATTATAAATAAAATATAAAATATAAATAATATAAAATAATAAAAGCAGTTTAAAAATAATTAAAAGGGGTTCCGCTGGAAAAGGTTACCCCCAAAAACACTCCATTGAAATACCAGAAATTGCATCCAAAAATCAGCCACAATTTTGGATTTAAGAGTTATATTAGCAAAGAAACACAATGCAGGCCAAGAAGCGTTACATACTGGTCTTTGTATCCTGCGCTTTTTTGGCCTACGCCTACTTCGGGGGCTACAGGCTGAAAGTATCCCCGTTGCGACCCCGTAGAGCCCAGCACGAGTCCGCCAAGGATGGCGGAGTTCAACCCCACGAACAGTTGCCGGGATTCCTGGGCTCGCTGGAGCTGCAGGAGCTGGAGAAGCTGCAGGGTAACCAGTCCCGGAGTCCGGAGGATAGCCCCAAATCCAGTAGTAGTATTACCAGCACCCGAAGATACGACTGCCGCATGGAGACCTGCTTTGATTTTACGCGCTGCTACGATCGCTTCCTCGTCTACGTTTATCCCCCGGAGCCGCTGAACTCCCTGGGCGCGGCTCCACCCAGCTCCGCCAATTACCAGAAGATCCTCACTGCCATCCAGGAATCGAGGTATCACACCAGCGATCCCACAGCCGCCTGTCTCTTTGTCCTGGGCATCGACACCCTGGACAGGGATCTGCTCTCCGACGACTATGTGCGCAACGTGCCCTCGAGGCTGGCACGGCTGCCGCATTGGAACAACGGGCGGAATCATCTCATCTTCAATCTATATTCGGGCACCTGGCCGGATTACGCGGAGAACTCGCTGGGCTTCGATGCGGGCGAGGCGATCCTGGCCAAGGCCAGCATGGGTGTCCTCCAGTTGCGGCACGGTTTCGATGTCAGCATTCCGCTCTTCCACAAACAGTTCCCGTTGCGAGCCGGAGCCACCGGATCCGTGCAGTCCAACAATTTTCCTGCCAACAAGAAGTATCTGCTGGCCTTCAAGGGCAAACGGTGAGTGGGAAGTTGGGAATTTAATATTAAATGTTAAATCTTATCAATAAACAAATTGAAAAATCTGACATTTAATTTTAATCGGATTTTAGAGTGCTAATAAAGTGTTAAATTATAGAAATTGTTTATTTTTAAGAGTATTATGGCTGGTTAATGGATGTTAGCTGCTACCAAATAAATAAAATAGTGTATTTCGTGGGAAAATGTCAAGATTAATCAGCTGACCTTTGGTTGATTGCGTTGTTAGAACTCTATAAAAAATTTAATCTCTATATATCACTTTCTAAGCTTTTATAACAGACAGTTTGACTTAAAGTATAGAAAATATTTTAAATTTATATATTTACTTATATAGTTAACTTATTTTCGTTGTAAAGAAATCTGTTGAAGTTTATTTAAAGGGAATTCAATTACACAGAAAGACAAATACAACCAAAATCTATTATTAATTCATTTTGCATATCAAATACCAAAAGTTTTCAACATTTGGCGCTCTGCTCTGCAAACGACAATATTTATATATTTTTTTCATATTTTTGTAAATATTGGAATTCACAAGAAAACTTATTAATAGGGTTTTTGAATCACTTAAAGAATTTCTTAATATATTCAGATATACAAATACCATTTCAACATAATGTTTGCCTTGAAAGAAAAATGTTTCTTTTGAAGAAATCTGTCTATAAATGCTGCATTAGGAAGTATATTTTCCTTTAAGATTGTTTAAAGAAACAGAAATAACAATACATTTAGGAAGCAAAAGGAAAATAGCTTCAGGAAACAATTGAAACCATTTTAATCAATTGGATAATTGAGCTTTATGAACTCACTTATCAGCTCGGTAATTATGTTTATTCCTAAGGCAAACTTTTAATTGAACTGGAGTTGAATCTTTAAAGTGCTTCATGTGGGAAAAAGTAATTTATATAAAAGCAACTGTCAAGACAATAAACAAAATATTTAATACGAGCTATAAATTCCTTATTATTAAAAAGGAGTGTTAATAAAAACAAGAGAGAGATGTGACTTGAGCACCTTTAACAATGGGATTGCCAAGAATCTATAATGCCAAAACACTTTCAAAAAGGGGTACAGGGTAGTCTTTAATTTCGCCACCAACCGGACTAACCCCCATTTGAACCCGTCGTCTGGCTTAGTCAGGCGGCAAATTGCAGGTTGCATATATCGATGCCAATTCCTCTGTTCGCCCCTAAAAAAAAAAACAAAAAACAAAACAGAAAAAAGCACAGGCAAGGGCCTGGAGGAGCAATGGCGAAAAACCCAATCGAAATCCGAAACGTTTCACTATTCCGAGTTTCGAGTTTCCTAGCAGGCCTAGACATTGTGTGTGTGCTCCTTGTTTTTGTTGTTGCTGTTGTTCAAAAGAGTCGCCATTCAAATTGAAAAATTGTCTAGCAACGCGTCATTCGTCATGTCCTTCCATATTCCAAGTTGCTCCTATTTGCGGGCCTCCTGTCCCTTCGGTGTGTTAGTTACTTTTTCTTTTTCATTTTTGCCTGCTACTCTTTTGTTTGTCTTCGCTTTATTGTTGTTTACTCGCTTTTGTGCCGCCCACAACAACAAAGGCAATGGCAATAGCAGCAACAAGGACCAGGATGACGCTTCCTTTGACATGTAACTCGATTCAATACCTGACATCGAGACACGGGGGAAAAATATTGAGATTATTATCATAAAAAATTACAGAAAATACAAAAATTATGAAAAGAATATCTTATAAATATATGTAATCAGGAGAGAATCTAGACATCACTTGGAATCTTACGACGCTTCATATTTTGAGTGATTAAATATTTAAGTAAAGAAATATAGAGCCTGAAAATAAAGAAATAAATTAAAATCTTTTGATAAATTTTTTATATACATACAAGAGCTATTTTTTCCTGTGTTTTTTGAAGCCTCTGTTCGCCTGACCTTTGCCCTGCGTTAATGTGTGTATGGTGTGTGGGTGGGTGGCGTGGCTGTCTAAGGCCAGGACTCCTCCGCATCTCACCTGACATCCACGTGGCGACATGAGCTCATTGTGTCCTAATTTAAAATTGATTTTCACCCCCGACCACCACGATGATGAACCTTCGATAGTGAGGCACGAGGAACAACTTCAAATATATCTATGGAAATTCCATGAGGACACGTTTCATTAAGCTAAGTGCTGTCCAACAGCAATTAACACTCTGGCAATTAATATGGTACAAGGAATGGAGTGGCACTTCAAAAATAAAGATATACACATTCCAAAGCCATTAGGGAGCTGAAATAAAATAAAAGAGAGAAAGAAGAAAGATTCGATTTCAAGATTTCCATGGGGAGAGATAGATAATAAGAAGTTTTGTTTTAAAGTTATATTCAGATATGAAATCTGATATGAAATCGATATTTCAGTTATCAATAAGCATTAATATCAAGTTGTTTAACTTCCATTGTCTATTGTGGTTAAAACGGGGACATGTAAATTATTTATTTCCCCTTTGGCAAAGTAATTTAAATGGAAAAAAGGAGTTTAACATTTTGTATGATTTTATTTATGGTAATTAAATAGTCAAAAGGTGTGAGAAAAACCACAAAAACACAAATGTTATTCAAACCACAAGCACCTTGATAATTATTAAACACAACTGGCTCTTTTTTAGCCGGATATGCCCCAAATGGTTAATCTTTTGTGGCATTGCCAAAGTGTTCCAGTAAAAAAACATCTACTGGGGAAACAACGATGGCAACTGCAAAATCAACAAACATCCAACATGGCTGAGGACGATGAATATGTTCGAGGCTACGCAAAAGTGATGTTAAAGTTGTTAACAACACATACACACACCCACAGCCCCCCACTCACATGATGAGGGAGGGTTAATTCCCCCACCCGTTCCCCGTTTCCCTCACTTTGGGCGAACAATTAAAAGCGAAAGGAACGACACATGCCGGGCCACTTTACAATTATGCGTCCAAACAGCAATACAGAGGAAAAAAGGGCATTGAGAACTTTAAAAAATATTTCTGTATTCTAAAATATATATTTGAGACTTTAATTTGATTTAAGAAATTATAAAAATAGCTGAAAAGTATGGTAGAAACCATAGTAGAAAATGTTAACAATAGTTTCATAATATAGAAACAACTTTTTATGAACTCCCAGAATGTATTTACGGTTCTTAGTGAAAGCTTAAAGTTTGTATTTCTCTATTTTGTAAACAAAATACATTAAATGAATTATCTTAATAAAAAAAGTACAAACATGAAATTTAAACAATTATTTTATACTAAAATAATGTCACACAAATTGTATGCTTTCTGTACCAATCTGGTCGCGCTGAGCCGTCGAAAAAAGCCTTACAAAACCCTTACCATATATCCCAAGGCCGCCTGCCAGCGAAAAGCACCCACAACCCCTCCCCCTCCCCACAATCCCACCCACCAGCACCCACATTTACATACCCCGTCGCCTGGACATCCTTTGTGGCTTCACTTCCCTGCGAAAACTGTTGGAAAAGTTTTCTTTCCCGGTTTAATTGCTGCTGGCTCTCGCTCGTACTTCGTGTGTGAGAATTGCGGGAAAAATGGGAAAAGTGAGGAGAAAACATAAGCGAAAGGGGCGGGAAAATGTAAGCAAAAGGGATGCAGTGGCAGGGAGTGGTAGAGGGAAGTAGGGAAAAGAGAAAGTGTGTTTTGCTGAACACAGAGTTAATCTGTGGTTTGGAAGTCTGCATTTGACATTCTTCTAGCTTTCGCTTCGTGACCAATTCTGAGATTGGGGATATATGTATAATCGATGCCGTAAACAGGTTCCTCAGAGAGATCATCAATATGGTTAGCCACAAAATAAACTTGACCATTATCAATCATTGGCGTTAATAAAGCTAAGGCTAATCGATAAATTGAGCCAATCTTTTGACAGCCAACGCAAATGTTTGACTTCCTCAGCGCTTTGATTAAAACTTTTTAATGCTTAGCGTGAAGGTTTTGACATCTTTTATAATTTTAATACAAAATTGTTATGAGAGCTTTTTGGTCTAATGATTCGAAAATTAAATTCAAAAATCATTATTCAAATAAATGCAAGCTAAAGATTTCCTTAAAAACCGAGAAAACCTTGAAAGAATCCCCTTAAACTTCCCCCAAAAAACATATAATAAGCAGAGAACAGCACAATTTCTATTGACTTAGGTATTTGGCAGCAATTTCTGAGGGGATTCCCAGGGGAGAACACAGAATCAACTTGCAAACTTTTTTACAGCCAGGCAAACGAATGAGCAAAATGTGTAACCTTTTCCCAGGTGCCAATGTCTTCGTTTCGCACGTTCTTGTTGGCTTCGTTTTTATTAACCTTTCATATTGCCGTTGATGGTGTGCGAAGCTCATATGCTCTGGAAATATATTCTATATTGTATGTACACACACGCATATCTCCGCTATCTATAAGTTTGCGTTTTTGTGACAATTGTTCGCCGCTTAACAGAAACTTGATGGGGGTTTTTATGAGTGACTTTCCGCAATTAGAGGAAAAACTTCATCCTGCTGCCGGCAAGCAATTCACCTCGAAGGACCCGGCAAGTTGTGCTCATAATTTGGTTTCCTCCAATTAGCAGAGAGGGAAAGCAAGCGACGAGGACATTTGCAACTCACTTGGCATTGGCAATTATTTATTATTACTTTTACCCCAACTTGTGCTGCTGCATCGGTTGGGTAGCTTGTTGTTTTGCGAAGCTTTTTTGATTGACTAAAAGCCAACATCTACAAATGGGTTAGATCACTGAGAAAAACTGGGTTTTAAAAGGGGTAAATATTAGTATTTAATTAAAAGCCTGATTAATATAATTTAGGAAATGCTTGTTGAATATTTACCACGTTTTTATAAAGTTCCTTATACACTTGGTTAAAATTTAAATAAAGTTTGAAAAAAACTCTCTCAGGGAATAATCAATCTTATTACATTAAAGATTTCTCATTTTAAGTAAAATAATATAAAAATACATAGGAGATTCAGCATGTATCTTACCAAATCATATCAGAACGTGTTCTCTGGCTTTATATACTTTTTGAAGAGTGAGCTTTTGATATTTGGAATTCGCTGCACATGTCCATCCATTGCTCTGAGGGATGTAGTTGCCTGTTGGCTTTAGCTCTTGCTGGTTTAGTTAGCTTTGAGTTTCATTTGGTCTGGGATTTGGCCGTGGATGTCGATGTCGATGTGGATTTGGTTGTCGGTCGGTGGATGTTGAATGTTCTGTACCAGGGACCCGCTGGACCCGGGACGTTAGCGTTGTTGCCCAACCAACATGCGTAGTTGGCCCTGGCAAATTGCAATTGCATTTTACTGGCAAACATTTTTTGCTGCCACTTTTCCATGAACCCCCCACAAATCGCTCAAATCAATTCGTTGCGGTTCGCTTTCGGTTTTATTTCATTGCGATTCGATTCGATTCGATTCGCTCTGCCTTTGCTGTGGGTTAAAAATAAGCTTCTCTATCGAGCTTTAAACCTAATTAATGCTTCACAAAACCAAAATTCGATTGGGGAGACTTCGCAAGGCCTTGGGGAAATTTTTGTGTAGTGCAAAATCTAATCAAAAGCCAAGTAAATGGCCAGGTGCTTCTGTATTATTGGAAATAATTGAATGAATGGAGAAGAAAATCAGAATTACAGAGAAAATTGCAAAGTGATGCCAAGAAGAGATGTTTTCCTTTATTTATGGTCAAGCAACTGTCCATTGTATTGTAATTCACTGCCTTCCTATAATGCAATTTTTTTGTATTTAAAAATTCGTTTTCCGGTGGTCATTATTCATCCATTTTGATCATTAATGAGTGATGCAATTAGTAATATTTAATTAATTTTATTGCCAGCAATTTTCATGTTAATTTTTGACATGAGAAAAAGAATAACACTATAAATTGGTGGTTAAAAAGTAGTTATCGTTGGTTTTTTGTTAGAATTCTCTTTTTTAGGAACAAATGTGTTAAAATGTTATATTAAAATATGAGAAAATTCCTTGGTTTTTGGTCATAACTTTGATAAATATTTTATACATATTTTATTAAATATTTGCAGACCATTTTGTACGTATTGAGGCTCTTTAAAAATTCTGTACACATTCTGTTAAGGGAAAAGCACCACCTGAAGCCATTTATTCACCAAACATAGATTTAATAAATTTTTAAATTACCAATTTTTCTGTTCAGAACTTTTAAAATTCCAGCAGCATTTCATAAATGTTTCACATAAAGCAAGGCAAAATATTATACAAAAATAAATGCCTGCAAGAGATGCCCCTTACTGAAATCTATGCCGACGAGTTGAATTGATTATAGGTTCGGGCCGGGTCAGACCAGGCCCTTAAAGATGCCAATAACCAGACGAGTGGCACGAGGAGGAGGAAGAGGAGGAGGCGGGAGCTGTTTTCCGTCCGCGTTCCCCCTTCCGAGTAACGTTATCGGGCGGGAACCTCGACGAAGTACTCTCTACTTATGACGTGTAAGCGGCTCGAACAGTTTATGCGATTTGCAGCTTTATTGACGGCACGTGCCGAGCCGGCCGAAAAGAGGGATGGATGGGGATGGTGGGCTGCAACCCCCAGAAACGTGTGAAATACTATCCGCCATAAGCCGACCCACTTCTCCACTCCCCCCGTGCCGTTTCCTTGAGAGACTCATTATCAATGAACTCGGCGTTCTGCGAGGTTATCGCACTGGAATTCCGCGTCCATCTCATTTCAGAATTTAGCGACAGCCGCGAGCAATTTAAAAACAGTTTCAAAATTGCCTCGAATTTCCAGGCTGCCAAGTAGCCAAGTGTCGCCCTTCCTCTGATGGCATCCACTAAGTGACATTAGTTGGCACTTTATGCAGATTTCTGGGTTATTTCTTCCCGTTGCCGTCTCTCGCTGAGGCTTAAGGTCAGCCAAGTGTGCGTGTTTGGGTGCCAAATAAAAGTCAATAAAACGGCAGCACAGCAACTTGATGACCATAAATAATTTTTATGTTCAATGTTTCTTTGGCTGCCAAGCGAAGTGCGTCAAATTAACTGCACAAAATGATTTGGCGATAAATAGATAACAAAATAAGAAAACAGAGGAAACAAAAGAGAAAATCCCTCAAATTTACTAAACCGAAAACGATGGATGAATTCGAATTGTTTTTCGTGGATTGACCTAATAAAATTGTTGGAGGTAAAGCTGTATTTATACGAATTTCCTATGGGAAAATATTAGCTTTACTTAGAAGCTTCATTTTAGGATGTATTTTATTAGAAGGAATACTACATTTCAAGGCTCAAACAACTAGTTAATTACTTTCTTTTCAACTAACAAAATATGTTATAAAGGGAAAGTATTGAATTTGCTTTATTCAAATACTTTAAAATACAATAAAACTAATATTTATGGTGTATTTTATTATATATTAGGAGGAGTATTTTATTAGAAGAAATAATATTTTGTATGACAGAAATAGCTATTTTTTAATAAAATACTTTGAAATACAACAAAATCACTATTTAAATTGTAATTTATACAAGGAAAGTATTGAATCCTTCTTTATTAAAAAACTTTGTAATACAACCTTACCAATTTATATTCATTTTCGTTTCGCAACGTTACCCACTTCAACTCAATTAGCACTCCCAAACATTTCCCAAACGAGTTTCCACAAAAATCTTTTAGTTCTTAACTTTGGGCATTCACTCGAAGCAAAAATAAAATTACAAAAAAAAGGCACAACCTCATTCTGGGCACTCTGAACAAATTATAATTCAATTGCACTCAATTGAGTGCCACCCAGAGGGAGGGGCAGGAGCTCAGCTCCTACGTCGAGGTCGTGGGGGCAACCACTAAAGCCACCAAACAATTTAACCACTCATCCTCACATACTTGGCGTTTCATTTTGCGATTATAATTCCGAATACGGATGGCACAGCGTTAATGAAATAAAATAAAAACATTTAATTTTAATCCTGTTTTGTAATGAGTCATGATGAAGTAGAGAGGGAGAGTGGATTTGGTTGGAAATGCTGGCAGGCCAGATGTTTGGCCCGGGATTGCACAAAGTTTGGCCTAAATATACGATGGCCTCTGGTTTGCAAAAATGTTTTTTAATTATGCCTTTGTGTGTGTGTGTGCTCCATGCCTGGGTGTGTCCGTGTGTGCGTTGGTCCTTTCACTTGAAAGGACTCGCCTCTCGGCCTCTTGGTTTTGCGGTTCGGGTCCGTGCTAAATGCGCATATGGCGCGAAATGAATTTTCGCTGTAGCGCAAGCTGAGAGGGATAGCCATAGCACTGCTGTGCTAGGGAAAAAGGCTTATAAACTATCAGGATATCTAGTAGAATGAGTTTAAATTTATAAATATGCAAAGCAGAACTTATTAGAGTTTTGTAAATCCTTAAAAAATGTGTCTAAAAGTATGCAATACAATTTCTAAGCATGTTTTTTCACCATGCAAAATCTTGTAGCATACATTTTTGAAATCTTTTTAAAGAATTTTAAAATTCTAGTATAGGTAGTAAATAAATTTAAATATTTCTTAAAATTGTTAAGCTTCTGAGAATATTTCAAATAAACTAGTTTAAGTATTTAAAGTGTAAAATATTGTTATGTGATTTGAATGAACAAAAAAAATATTATTTTAATACCTAAGTCTACAAGAACATAATTCAAGTTAAATTTATGGAAATTTCTGAATACTTTAAGTAACATCTCAGGTATTTCTTCATAATGTTTTCCACACAAAGTCCGATACTCTCATTATTTTACCGAGACCCGCTCACGCATACACTCGGCAGCCCAACACACAGCCTTACATAGTTGAAATAATATGTCATGTGTGCATTTCTCAGCCAACAACTAAAACAATCACAACAACCACCACAACTATAACAACAACAACAACTACAGGAAAAACACGCATCCAACATTGTTGTTTTTGTTGCAAGCTTTGTTGCTTTTGCCTCCGCAGTGCATTTATTTATGTTTGTTTTTTCCATTATTTTTATGCTTGCCAAAGTTTTTGCTTGGAGTTGGCTTTAAAGATTTTGGCCCGGCTTTTGCCTACTTTCGGGGATCTGTTTTAAATTTATGGGCGTGGAAAAACGGAAAGGGGCGGCTGAGTAGGAGGAGGAGGAGGCGTGTGTTAATGTAATTATGATAAAATGCGTCACCGCAACGAGTTGAATGGGCTTTTCTCCCATTCATTTTCGGGATGGGAGGGGGAAGGGGGGCTGGGTTGCCCCGGAATTTCCCGCCGCGCTTGTTGTTCAACAAATTTGTTGCCAAAAACACGCAGCAACACTTGAGTACACGCGTCGTAGAAAACAATAAATTTATAAACGTTCGTCCTTCCATCCTTTTCGGCTTTTCCCATTCGGTGTGTGTGTGTGCCGCACTCCGGAGTTATGCCAACAATAATGGCGCAAAACGTTCTCTGAAGAGGAGCCTGAGGATGGTGGGAATATGTACGGTATAGTATAACCCCTTGGAAGAGACCCTGACAAATGGGTGTTTTTCGGGGGCAGAATGGATAGGAAAGATATGGAGAAAAGGAGAGGGCAGGCTCTTCTGTTCTGCGTACGTGCTTTTGCAGAGGAGTTTCTAAAGGATTCCATTTCCAAGAACCAGCGAAAGAGGTGTTTTGCCTTAGCCTGAAAATGGTGCTTTTTGTTTCAAAATCTAGCAGGTTAAACCTTTTGTGTAACCTGAATTTGAGTGAGTGAAATCTCTAATTAGACTGAAAAAAGGTAATTTTTATTTTAAGTACTTGTGGCATACCCAGTTCTTGGTTTGTATAAATTCATTGCATACTTTTTGGCTTGCTTTGATCCTGCTTTACCACACATTTAATTGTGCTTCTCTCTCATCTGTTTGCACATAAGTAGCTGCAACTCCCTATTTTGAGTTTTAATTTAAGAACTTTTTGCTAGAATAAAGATAAACCCTGCCATATGCCAGGGCTTACTAACTAAGAGGAATGTTGTGCCAGGCGAAAATCCGCAAAAAATCCAGCTTAGTAATGTCCCCATGCAAGCTCATCCAAACTTCGTTTCTGAAATGTAAACTTTATTTCCTTTTCGCTTCTCCCCGTTTTTGTACTTCAAAAAATATATTTTAGACCGAAGAAGCGTCACGTCATGTGTTTGTCTGTGTGAGTAGTATTTGTGTATCTGTGTGTGTGCGGTTGAGTATCTGTGTGTGTGGCGTGTGGTTATTCCCGCTTGCTAAACAATGAAACTTTATTTGCGATATTTCTGCTTACTTCCTGGGTTCCCGTTCCCGTTCCCTGGCTTTTCCTTTGTTTCCCCATTTTGGGTTCTGCCTGCCGCGCTGCTGTTTCTGTTGTTATTGCATTTTCATTGTTTGTTATTTACTTTGGCACTTTTGCTCTGTTACAATTTTTAGTTGCGCGACCAAGCGACCGACCGACAGACAGACAGACAGACAACAACGACGTCGACGCTGATGTTATTTATTGCCCAACAATGCCAACAGCAAAAAGAGGGCCAAAAGTGCCGGCGAATCCGCTCACGTTTCAAATAAATTGATTAAATTTCATGACACTTCATCATGCCGCAGCCGGCAACAACAATCAAATTTCCACGCTTTTTGAGCGTTTTTTTTTCGAAGCTAGAACTTTTTCTTTTTCCCACACAAAGCACACTTATGAGGGTTGAGTAAGAGGAGCAAAGAGTGGTGCAGGGAGAAAAAAATATCGTGTGGAATGGGTCATCAATTTCGAATTTGGCTTGGCTTTTTGAATATTGAATATGGTAGTATCGAAAATGGATGATAGAAGCTTGGTTACTTTTGAAATAATTAAGCTTCTTGTCAGGCCTAAGGGAATATGGAGTATTATTTTTATGGCATAATTTTCGGCATATTTTGAGGAGTTTTAATTTTGGAGACATTATTCGTTTAAATGTCTTATAGTATTTACAATTAAAAGGAAAACAATATGGTTTTCCATAGAAACATTTGTATTTTGAGATAAATTACCTGTTTTGAACAATTAATTGAATATAACATACATATTTTCATATTTCGGCATATTTTCAGGAGATTTCAAATTTCTACTTTTTATGGGAATAGCTTTTTCTTTGAAGTTATTAAAATCTTTAAATATTTAGCTTGTAAACTAGGCAAATATTGTATTTGAATAAAATATTGCATACCCTTAGACCGTTTATTTAGTGATTTTAAATCTCTAAAAAATTCTATGTCGCTCTACAAATTTCTTTGTCGCACATTTTTAACTTGTAAAACGAATCAACCCTTATTTTCTAACAGTGTAAAGTCTGCATGCCCTGTTCATTGTGACATGATTATTATTATTATGCAAGCAGGCGTACAAGTGGCGTTTTTGCTTCTAAAAAAAAAAAGAAAAGGAAGACAGTCGAGGGAAACCGCAGCACACTTCCAGGCGCTAATTAACCAACTTGTCCCTGCATTCTGAACTCCACAACCTCCGCCCACCCAGCCATGCTCCGCCCCCTCGAGTAATGAATATTTGAAAAGCGTTTTTTAATTGAATTTACACTCGCACCAGTTTTACGTGCTTTTTTCCTCCTCTGCCCGCCCAGACACTCGCAACGTTTGTCTTTTGCCTTCTGAAACAACAAAAACCATATGCCAACAAGAAAAACACATAAAAAACGAACGAAAGAGCAAACATATAATCAAATTAAAAAGCCAGCTTCCATCGCATTCACACATTTACTTCGTATATATTTGATTTAATTACATTTTTTTTCCCGCTCAGTTGCTATTTATTTTTGTTTTTTAGCCCCTCGGTTGGCAAATGAACTGCATAAAGCAGAAACCCCGAAAAAGAGCTTAACAAAAAAATAAAAATAAATACTCTTGTCGATAGGAAAAAAGCCGAAGAAGAAGTATTTCTAAATGAGTACCAAAGACTTGGGTTATTTGAACCTTTTTACGGTGGATCTCTGTGGGCAGCGTTTGCATTTGAATTGTGAAAAGTGAAATGCCAGACAGCGCGGGTCAGCGAAGGTTCGCGCCATTCATGGCAGGTCGTTTGCTGGCAGCGCCTGCTGCTAACGACCGAAATTAATTGCCCGCCAATATTTTGTTGAAGGGGGGAATTAAGTATTATTTTGCTGTGAAATGAGGCAGTAAAGTTATTACTTTAAATATACAAGAAAATGGAAAACAATTCATAGAAAATTCTTATATATAAGCATAGGGAACTTAGGGAAGTATTTTAGCTTTAAGCTTAAAATCGCATAAACCATGGCGAAATATAATTAAAATTCTAGTTTTATTGTAACTCATCGATTTGTACAAAAACAAAATACATAAAAGCCTAAAATTGGTTGTTCCTCAATTGAATTTTCCAACTTTAAGATCACCAACTCGAAAGACCATTCAACTTTTGTTATAGCCACTTTCAAATACCAAATCTACCCACTGGAATTCGCTCGTTGCTGCTTTCTTGCAATCCTGCTTTCCCGCCATCCTGCTTTTGCCACCAGAAACTCTATTCCGCTGACTTCTCGCGGCGAAAATCTCTTCAAAGTTGGCTTCATTTTGGCACTTGACGCTCACTTCTGGACCGCCTTTCGCATTTCTAACATATTTCCACTTTTATTCCGCTGTTAATGTAATTTCATTTTACGCTCTTTCCGCTTTCTTCCTTTCGCGCTGCCCCATGGAATTTGTGAAGGACTTTTCATGTGGATAATTAAGCAAAATACCAACAAAAGGCGGCCAAAAGGGCAAACCAAAAATAGGCAAGTGGAAAAAGAGCTGAAGCGTAATTTGTTGATGTATGATGCCACGCCCAGATCGGCAGAGTTTCCCGATGTTTTTTCACCCCGTTTCTTTCATATTAAATTGCATTATATTTATTTTGCTCAAAGAACTTTATTTGCGGTTGAGCATCTCGACCCTTTTCGTTCTTTATTTATTTCCTATTTCTGTTTGCCTTTTTCTTTTTTTTTTTTTTTTGAAGCTCAGTTTCGGCAGCTAATTAAATATGAAATAATTAGTTTACGAAAAAATATTTGCGGCGGAAAGAATTCTCTCAAAGGAAATAATATTGTCTTAAATTAAAAAAGGTCATTCTTAGGAGGAGAATTAGGTCAATTTGTTGGCTATGTAAAGCGTTTGAATATAAAATGGTGAATTTGTCTAGATATATTTATTTTATTTTAAAAGCAAATAAACTCATTTAATACACATTTCCCAAATGTTCTACTACAAAAATCATTCAGTAGTTCGAAACCCATTAAAGATTTGTATTTTCACTAACTCTTTCGCAGATACACAAGCGAATTTGTAGCCTAATATTTATGGCCTGTCCCATTTCGGGTTTCATAAATTTTCTTGACAAAAATCTTTCAAATTTGTTCTCTAAAATATTTGTGAATTTATCTGGATTGAGCATTCAGTCAGTTTAAAAATAGTTTATTTAAAAATACATTAATCTTGAATGCTAAGAATTTCACATAAATATTTTTGGCCATTTTGTCATCACAACAAATATACGATACGATTTTGTCATCTTTATTTTTTTGGTTTTGCCAATCTTAAATATAAAAGAAGCAATATACGATAGATAGTGTGCATTAAATTGGCTCTCGACACAAGGATGGCTCGTTTAAGCCAACAAATTGCAGTTCTCTCGATGGTTAATTGAAAGTCCAGCTCTTGTAGCTTTAAATCTTTTTTATTTGTATTTTTTGGTTTCAAGAGGTCAAGGGAAGTCGAGGAAAATTGAGGAGAGAGCGAGCGAGCGATGCATTCAATTGCGCCAGCTGCCACATCCTGCCGCACGGCCAGGATATGGAGTTTGGCTCTGGCCGACTGCAATCGACAAAATGTGCTTCAATAGTTTTCTAATGGACTTCATCCGCCATTTAATGCACACACACCACACACACTCACTCCGCTTTCCGTCCACGTCGGCCGCCATGGCAATTGAGGTCCGAAAAAGGCGAGCACGTTGGCAGCTTGCAAAGATTAATGATCAGTGCAGGCGCAGGACATGGCAGGATACGCCCAGCACACACTGACACACACACACACACACACACCGCACTCGTGCTGCTATATGCGATAATATGCGATTTGGAGCCTCGCTTCCGAGGCGTATCAATAAAAATCCAACCTTCTGCTGAACCACTTCAGCCGCCCAGATGCTGCTCCACCGGCTGCTGCTATTGACAGAGCCATCGAGCGGCGACAGGAGGAGGACGTTCAGGATTCACGTTCAGCTCCATACCATTCTGCAGACACATCCCAACTAGAGCTCCGAATCCTTTCGCAGCACAGCATTTGCCATGCATGAAGTTATTTAATAAAAATTGAATGGCTTTCCCTCCCTCCGACTCTCTCTCTCTCTGTTTGTGTTTGGTTATCGATATGAGCAGTCGGCAGCCAATCGCCGTGGCACAATGAACTCCTTTCTCCTTATTTGGAGACTATTAAAATCAATGCCCTGGCGAACAACAGGAAGAAGGTGGATTGATGCTGCAATGGGAGAAGTTCAAAAAGGAAATTTCAATATCTTAAAACGAGTGTTGACAGGTAATTTAATGAAAAGAGAGTCGAGTACTTGAAAGAGCACTTTGGGAAGTGGAGGATTTTTTAAGAGTTAAATTAAATACGAAGGGTAATTGTTCTTGAGGAATGTTAGATGCTAAAGAGGTAGGTTTTAGCAAATAGTAACTAAATTAAAAGAAAATTTTAAGAAAGTTCTTTGTCTGATAAAAATTTGATAAAAATTCATCCTGTCTCCTTTTTTTAGCTGAACATTAATTGTATTTCTTTACTTTACAAATGAAGAGTAATTCAGTTGTATCTATAGTTCTCTCAAATTAAAAACTAGAACCTTTTTTTATTGGAATTTAATACCTAGAATTTCATCCCATTTCAACCTCAAAACAAATAGTTTGTTGTATTGTACGTTTACTCCATCGCTGCTTAAATGAGCCGTCAGCCTAGGTAACTCCCCAACCAATCGCTGTAATACTAGTAAAAGTTTTCCATGAATTCCTGGACTCAACGCCCAATATTTCCACCTGATGGATCCATTTCCTTGGGGGGAGAATGGAACTGGCACAGCTGGCTGCAGCTGCTTTTCCCTTTACCTCCTAATCTCTCTCTCTCTCTCTCTCTCGTTCATTCGGGAAACGAGAAATTCAATTCGTGACGTGAAATGTAATATTCATTAAAATTATAATGCGCACACGTTAGCTTAGAGCGGGGCGAAACGAGGCTCTGGATGGAATTCCCAAAAGTGCGACAGGATGTGCACTGATGTGAGTGGATTTTCCGCATATTCCGCCATTGCAGCCGCATTTTAGGACTAAATCCGCTCAGTGCAGTTTTGGCAAATTGTGCAGCCGCCAACTTTTGTGCCTATGAGGAAATGAGAGTGAAGGGAGCGCTGCCAGTGGGTGGGTTTGCTGCCAGTCAGGCAGGATCCTCCTCATCCTCACCCTCACACAAGTGTCTGTAGTAATTGCCGCCGTGCCGTTGATTACACTTCAGCATGCGCATATACACAGCGCTCCCTCTACATAAACTTCGCACACACCCATAGCCACCCCATTTTCATGGTGGGTGGCACTCGCCCGCTGGGCTTTTAACTGCGCTAGTTTCAGCCATAATCTCGAGCTCCAGAACTGTGGAACTGCAGATGCATCTGGAGCTGAATCCGAGCAGAAGCTGGGCCAGCAGCACATGATTGCCAGCCGACAAAGTTGCGGTTAACGTTTTCATTTATAGAGTTCATTAAGAGAATGCTTCTTGTTAAGTTCATTACAAAGTGAATCAGTATCTGTTTTACTTTTTTTTAATTGTTAAAAGGTCTGGTTTGTAGAAATAAGAACAAGGTATTAAAAAGTCTTGTTGGGAAGTAAATTAATTATATGTTTAAGTTCATTACAAAGTGAATCAGTATCTGTTTTACTTTTTTTTAATGGTTAAATGGTCTGATTTGAGGAAATTAAAATAAACTATTAAAAAGTCTTGTTAGGAAGTAAATTAATTATATGATATAGATAGTTTTCCTAGGTTTACCTTTGGCAAACCTTGAAAATGATCAAAAATAACTGCTATAAGTCAAGATTATATCTTCAAGTTTTACAAATCAAATGCGACACTTCGGTCACCTTTTGCATATATGCATATATGGAAGTGTGCAGCTAGTCTTGTCACTCTTTAGTTCGAGAGCTCTGTATCCCGAGCTAAACGTCTCCTTTTCCACATGCTTTTCCCGCCGCCGCCCCGCCTTTTCCACATCGTTTCGGGCTCTTCCGGTGTGAGCTGTGGCAACAGCTATATTTGAATATTTAATTTTTTAGCGAGCTGGGAACATTTCGCACTTTGAAACCTGACGCTAAACGGTGCCAGACCTATCGTCGTTACTCGCCACCACCCCCTCTGGGTGTGTGTGTGTGTGTGTGTGGGCCTTGGCAAGGCAAACAAAATGTTTTCCACACCAAATGATGGCGCCCATTGATTGCGAGTTCAATGCTCGCTTTGAGGACACAAAAAACCCAATTGTCCTCAGTCCAGTTGTCCAATCGTCGAAAAAAATTCCATAATTAATATAATTTGGACACGAGTCAAGTTTTGATGGTCCGGCGGCCACGCCTTCAATTCACCCAAAAACTGTCCATTTTTCACCTGTCATCTTTTTTAATTAAAAGAATTCCGCTTTAATAAATTCAACTTTGACAGCGGCCGAATGGCAGAAGATGGCAGGCAAATTAATGAATGAATTGTGTGAATGAAAGAATGGACGAATGGCCGAATGGTTGAATGGCCCACTGATGAATGAATGCACGCAACTCATGCTTAAGCCTTTACCCAGTTAACTGGGCAATAATTTAAAAGGTCTTTCAATATTTAATTGACTTGGTGTAAGGGAAGCCACGAACAATACCTTTGCCCAAAAGAAAGGCAGTGAGTGCAGGAAAGGATTGTCGTTCGTAGTAATCGCTTTGCGTAATCGGTTTGCGTTTCGTTCGTTGAGATCTTTCGTTGTATTTTTTTTTGGGTATTTTTATAAAAAGGATATACTTACAAATTTTAAGATACTTCAGTAATTTTAAAACCCCTTATTACGCATTTTATTTAACTAGTTCCCAGTTAAAATATTAATTGCTACAGCTAACAGCAGGTGAACATTTTAAAGCCCACTTTTAGGATTTCACTTCTCCTGAAATTCCATTAATTTCCGACACTTCTCTCATTTAGAGTATTTATCTGAAAACATTTCCCATTTTTCCTATCTCGTATTTTCATACTAGTTGCAGTTTTTGAAGAATTTTCCCAGGGAAATTCCATTAATCCGTTTGACATTTCGCCGTTGCGTTGAAGCGACCCAGTTTGACATCGACTTGCAGTGCAAAAATCTCGAAACTTTTTTTTTGTCTCCTACTATTTTCAGTTTCACGAAATAACCGAAAAGAGCACGTTGAAGGAGAGGAAAAGGAGCGAAATGGGCGAAGAGGTTTCCAGGAGGGACGAAAGTAGCAAAAAAGTACGCGCCAAACTGTATGACATTATGGCCATTGCCAGGAGTTGTTGTTCTTGTTGTTGGCCCACGCGCTCTACGTGCAATGTCACCCATAATGTCACCCACATATAGTACACAAGCCACTGAGGAAAAAGGGAGGCAGAAAGAAAATTTAAAGGAAATAAAATATGTTGATTTAAATTTAGTTAAGAAATGCAACTCAAAGTAGGCTACAATACCTTTTAGTCAGGTTTTGCATAACAAAGTATACTTTTGTGCATAATTTATAGGTGTTTCGATATCGCTTGTTATTTTTAGAGGTCCCTGTGATTATTTAGGATATTTTTTGTTGAAAGTTCTTCTTCTCAGTAGTTTCTCTCTGTGTACCAAACTTATAACCCACGCACACACACACACACACCCATTTATACCCATAGAAATCCACTCATACTCGCAGAAGCTTCCGCTCTGGTTGCATTGTTCATTTAAATTCTAATTTGTATTTGGTGCACTCGACAGTGGGACAGCCTTCGGCGGATTAGGGGGCGTGGCAGGGGCAGGGAGCTAGGTGTTTTTTGCTGGGTGGCAGGGACACGTTTCCTGCCAGTGGACAGGTGGTAGTGTACAGGTCGACATGGGGACCGACTTTGAAGCCCGCCCCCTCCCAAAAGTTCCATTCTCCACTTACAAAATGCACAAAAAGAAGCCCGGCTGTGTCCCAATAATGTCCTTGAAAAAAGGCAAATTCGACTTGCTAACTTTCGTTACCTGTTTTCGTGGGCGTAGGTGAGAGAGAGAGACTTGCCCCTAGTGGGCGTGGCCCACACATACACACACACACACACACACACACACACACACACACACAATTTGTTATTGTTAGAAGTTCATCTTGATTCCGCTTTTCGCTGGCAAATTTGAATTTTCCTGGAGATTTGCAATCATATTTTCAAGAGAGAAAATTTTATTTCGAGAGTAAAAATCCAAAAAAAAAGTATTGAAAACCCATAAAGCAACTAATTTTTTGATAAAACCAAGTTTTGCCAAAGTTTTTTTCACAAAGAAAATGTGACAAAACTTTTGGTTAGCTGGAGAAAATTAAATGTTGTAGCTGGAAGATTTATTTTTGGCTTGCTGAGTAATAATTTTAAGCTCGCGAGTTGATAAATCTTAAGTTTTGAAAGTGTAGAATAATTTAATAACAATAAGTTAAGGAAACTTTAATTAGGAATATTTTAAATGAAAGCACTAAAAGGTTGTTTTACATTTTTCCCCTTAAACACTAAGACATTCCAAGATTAAGCTCGAATTTAGGCCAAGGACCTGATCAATGTTGCCCCTGAGTGCAAAGGTTAATTTGCAGCAATATATATCGCCGATTGTCTCCCTCCCCTTTCGGGTTTATCCAATCTAGAATTCTCTTATCTCATTGCATTGCTGGCATAGTTGGCTATCGGCCATTCCAATCTGTAGGCTCCCCCATTTTCCGACTTTTCCCTGCATTTTCCCCGCCAGTTAAGCCGACATGTCGTTTCATTTAAAGTTTATCGCGTTTCTCCCCATTTTCCCCTTTCCCGTTTCCACTTTCCTTGGTTTTTAGTGGGCATTCTGAGTTTTTTAATTCAGTTGCAACTGAGTTTATCGTTGTTGTTGGCGCTACTGGGCTGCTTTAGTTGATTAAAAACCGCACTCAAAGTGGAAATGCGCTTTTCTTTGTTCCCTATCTTCCTCCTCCTCGACAGTCCCCCCTTTTGGCCAGTGTGTCTTATGGCTTTTGTTCTGGAATTTATAGCAGGTTTAACCCACTTCGCCACAACGTTCTC
>JAEIHY010017612.1:0-14105 GCA_018904565.1 Drosophila tsacasi | reverse complement strand
CGCCCAAGGCTGTCGGCCATGTAAACTTTTTAAATTAGTTGTCAAATGCAAGCTGCTAAGCGGAATGCGATAACACACACCGGCACACACTCGCAAAAAATAAAACACAAATATATGTGTGTATGCACAAGGGAAAATCGCTAACTGGCATTAATTAAAAGGCGAAATATTTCCAGAGTTTTATGTCCGTCGCGGCATGCTGCATATTATTGCGTGCCGCAAGTGCATTGACTTTCCGCCGCGAATGAAATGCAATTCAATGGGAAATTGTTGTTAAAATGTTTCAGTTGGCTTTTTTTTACTCCACAAGAAACGCAAACATAAATCTAAGATAAGGCTATTAAGCAAAGTTTAACTCGGGATAGTGGCTAATGCTGCACGGAAAGAAATCAAACGAACATTAATGTCACGATATTAATTATGTATTTTAAAGCTGCACAGGGAAAAAATAAAGAAAAGAAAAAAAAAAAAAAAAAATGTAAACCCACAGGGAATTATTATTAAATTTTTTAGCAACTGATAATGTCAAGTCTTCTCTTTTCTAATATTTAAAACACCCAAATTGATAGTTTTTTTTTTCAAAATATCTGTAAATTCACCTTTCACATTCTATATTTTCAGCAAACACTTTTATAAATACAAAGAATTGAGTATAAAATATATTATAAAATTAAGTTTTCCTAGTTTATGATGGTAAATATTTTTAGTACTCCTAAGCTAAGATCTTTATATTAAATCTTTACAATTTAGACTTGAACAGTTTTTGTACTGTTTAAAAAGGAAGTTCCTAAATCGGATTGGTACTTATTTTAATTAATTTTGTAGTCATTCAAGGCATAAATAAACTATATCCAAATATATCTTCACAAACAGAAATTTTACTTTAGACAACTTCCATATTCTTACTGTTTTTTTTTGCGAAAACTACCTCTTCTCCTGACATTTTCTCTTAGTGCAGCTTAACGGCCGCCTTGGCTCTTTGGTTGCTTAGTCGTCTGTCCTCGTTTCAGACCTCGTCGTAGTTGGGTTTATCGCCAAACTTGACGGATCCGCGCTGGCGTATGTTGTCCCGGGTCTGGCGCTTGTACTGACCCTTGGCCACCACCTTGGTGGCACTCGCCACCGGCTGCTCAAAGGCCACGGCACTGGGCCCAATGGGACTGGTCAGCTGGAAGCTACTGTGGGCCACATCCGAGGGCCACTTATCGCCATGCATGGCGTCCACGAGGGCCTCCTCCAGTTCCTCCTCCTCGAGCTGCTGCTTGTGCAGGTGCTTCTGGTGGCGCTGTTGATCCCGGAGACGGGCACGCAGGCTGCTCATGGAGAAGGAGGGCGGCGTGGTGCTGCCCTCGGAATGGTCATCACTCTGGCGGATCAAATAGACCTCCTTCTGGTGGTGGTGCTTGCGGGGTCTCTTGGTGGTGGACTCTCGCTCGCGTTCCCGTTCCCTTTCCCTTTCCCTGAATTTCTTCAGGAACGAAGGCGGATAATTGGGTGCCTCTGTGGTGGTCGTAGTCGAGGTGGTTGTACTGGAAGGAGTCCTCTGCCTGGGCCTGGGAGCATGGTGCTCTTCGCGGTGCTCTCGGAAACCCAGCCCCTGACTGGGCACAAAGCCACTCTCCATGGAGGACGAGGGCACCGACTCCACTTCCTCGCTGGCTTCTCCTGTATGCTCGGTGACCTCGTAGCGGTGACCTGTGTGCTTGGCCACTTCGTTCTCCGTCTCCTCGTCCTTCTCCTCATCCCTTTCGTACTCGTAGCTGACCAACTTCTCGGGTTTGGGCAACATCTCATGATCTCCACTCGATATATCCGTGTGCAGATGGGTCAAGGCCTGGGGTCTTAGGGTCACAAAGGTGGAGGGATGCTCCCCGGGCTTGTAGACTGGCTTCCAGCTCTGGTACTCCATAATCTTGCCGGCGATCACCTCGTTGGTGGAAGAGCCACCGCGTGGTCGCTTCTTGAAGTACTTATTCATAATATCCTCATCGCTGGTCATGGGTGCCTTGCCCTCGGCTATGAGCTCCTGTTCCTTCTCCAACTGTCTCATTTGATGCTCGTAATTGATTGTGGTGGTCTCGGTGACCATGGGCTTTGCCAGTGGTCTCCGGATCTTCACCACCTTCTTGGGCGACGGCCGCATCTTGATGATCTTCATGGGCTTGTTGCTGTGCGGATTCCGTATGATGTACCTCACCCGCGTCATCTCCGTGGGCTGCAAGTCAATGGCCGCCGCCAGCTTCTGGCCATAGCTTGCCGTGCTCGGCAGTAGGCCTGTGATCATCGTCTTCATGGCCCTGGCTCCGTTGTACATGCGTCCCAGCACGCCACCCATCACCGAGTTGTTCATCTGCTGCCACATGAAGCGTCTTTGGATTCTGTGGGGGAAAAGTGAAAGCCAATGTCCGGGGGTCTTTAGACGATTATTTTTGTGGGATGATTATAAATCTTATAATGTATATTTCAAGATGAATTAAATGGATGGGTGTTAGGTTGGTTAATTGTCTTAGAAAATTTTGATTAACTCTGCTTTTATTGCGTTTGATTCACATTATTCCTTTTGAAAAGTGTCTCTATCAATAAAAGGATTTTCAATAATCGAAATGAAAACCAAAATTACCCAAAATCTTAAGAGTATTTGGGTTTGAACTTGTTTATAAAAAAAAGGATATTCAGTAACCATAATAAACTCTAAATCTTAACAGTTTCTGTGTTTTATATAATATATACAATTATATAATTAATTACTATCCCATTTTATTGACTCACCTGTGATCTTCTCCCTGATGCTCGCCACTCACAAATATGATCTTTAGCAGCAGGAGCAGCCAAAGCCAATTTATCTACGAAAGTTGAATTATAATCCAATATATCCGAACCGGATGCACATGGTTATGGGTTTGACAATGTGTCAATTAGCAGCTGACTTCCTCGGCAATCCACTTCTGGCTTACTTACGCAATGCTTCCTCATGTCTCCGATCGTGATTCCCACCGCTCGAATTTGAATATTTTGGGGCGGCCAAACGAGAGCTCCTCGGATCGTGGCAACTGGCGAATTTCAACTGTCGGCGGCTGCGCGGCAAGCACCTGCTTTTATATACTATTCGGCGGTTGCCACGGGGCAGGTTGCAAGTTGCAAGTTGCAGTTTGCAGTTTGCTTGCACGTTGCCCGTCGTTGCTCCAATTATTGGCCGCTCGTTGGCTTTGAGCTTGGCATTGGCATTTTCGTTTTCAATTTTATTCCCATTTTCATTTTCATTTTCACTTTCGTGGGGAACAATGGGCATATAACTTACAAGACTCTGGCCGCCTTTCGTCGAGCAATTAGTTCCATTACTTTTCAGTAACTCAACAACTGCCTGTGGTTTTGTTTAGCTTGGATTTTCCTTCCTTTATTTATGTTGATTTTTTATATACACTCTTAACACTATGTACTTTATGTACTCTCGATTTTTACTGGCATTAGTTTCCGCGTGCATTTTCTTGCTGCTTGATTTCGCCTGCATTTGCCAGCTGCCTGGCCTACCGGGTGGCGTGAAGTCTTTGCGTTAAGTTTTAAATATTTCTTAAATCAGTGGAAAAAGCTTCGATTTGCACCAGGCACCAGCGCACGATTGTTTAATTATGACTTAATATTTATTAATGAGCGTTTTCGGCCTCTGTTTTGTTGCCGGCACTTAAATTTATCGATGCCCTGGCTATGTCCATCATATAATGCATCCTCATCATCAGTGGTTTCATACAAAATATGGCCTACAGTGGAGGGTTCACTAATAGCAATTGTTTCTTAATAGTTTGAAATAGTTTTAAATAATATAAAAAATAATTTATGACATTTGCGAAAGGGGGGGAAACTTCTTTCTTAGTTAAATATTAAGGCTTTAGATGAATATAGGGTTGTTTTCGTTATCAATTTAATTTACTTTGTAAGGCAATTTAATACTTCATTATCTTTATAATACCATTTGTTTTAAGATAGTAGAATGTTTTATGACCATTTTTAGTCCAGATTTCATAAGTAAAATTATGCAAAGTTACCGAATTTGTTTGTTTAAAATTCTGTATATATTTTGACTGCTCTTTAACCTTCCTACCCATCCTTAGAGCTCTTATTTTGACCTCTACTGTTGCCTTAACCATTATTATCATCGATGCCCGATGATGGGCAGTGCAGCGCCATCTGTCGGGCGAAACGTGCCAAACGATTCGCTTCGGCAAATGACTTTGTGGCGTGTGTGCATTTTTCTGCTCCCCACCATCATCATCATCATCATCATCATCCTCCTCATAGCCATCCTTATGGTAATGCTGTTGATGTTTGTCGAGATCTCTTTTTTTTCACTCTCCAACCCAAGAGCTCCACTCGAGCGCATTTATTTCTGTGGCAGGTGGCACCTCTTCAGAGTCGAATGCCTCATTATCACGGGACGTGTGTGTGTGTCAACTGCAAAATTGTCTGCGTATTTATTGAAATATCTTTTATTTTCTGGTCAGATGGGAAATTACCAGGGCTCAAACACACATCAAACACAAACTACTGCTGACAACAATCCCTAATTAATTCGAAATTAATATGCCGAAATGGGTTTTCCTATTTGCTTTGTGACTCCCTTTTTAATTGGTCTGAGTTGTGTGTAAACAAGCATGAACTACTGAAATATTTGTACAAAAATGCTAATGAAATTCAATAAATGAAATCCCATAAAACGTTGAAATTCAATCAATTTAACTCTTACATTTTATATATTTTTGTATTACGTTGTAAAGCATTTTTAGTGCACAGCTTAAACCTAAAGTGTTGGCTAATTGTAGCTGATAAATGATAGAAATCCGAGTGCTTCGACTGAACTTTCTCTAAGAAGTGAATAACTTTGAAGATTTACATTTAAATTTGCATAAGTCAAAGCCTCCAAAGCCTTAACATAATTATATCCGTATTGCCCTCGGGTAATTTATAATTAAAGGCCTCGGTTATAGGTTATAGTATCTAAAGTTATTAGCTCTCTCATTAATATCTGGAAATATTGAGCTCAATGCGATTTGTGTGTCAAGGTCCTAGGGCGGCTTAAGCTCCTTTACAGTCTTATCAAGTTGTAATAATTGCATTTGTGCACTAATTAAACATCTGTTAAGTACGACGAGGGGCAGGGAGGGTAAGATATTAATGTGTGTGTATATATACCCCCCCACCCCCCACATCAATGGTGTTTGTTCAGCTCTTTGGTTCCTTGCTGGCACATTACGCATACGAAGCGTTGTACGTTCGACTGAAGCCCGATTCAATACGCGTCCGTTCTCCACGCTTCAGTCAATAATGTATTTAAAATGCCATTTGTGTAAATGGATTATGTAATCGATGCAACATTGTGGCAGTGACTGAGACGGAGACAGTGGCTAATGCAATATGCCTGCCGCTATACCAAAATCGCACATACGCCCCCCATGTACGAGGAGTAAGTGCGTAGCGTGTATATATAGACATAGATATTTGTGTTATTGCT
Organism: Drosophila tsacasi; assembly: GCA_018904565.1. NCBI lineage: Eukaryota > Metazoa > Arthropoda > Insecta > Diptera > Drosophilidae > Drosophila > Drosophila tsacasi. Next base: position 8,602 of record JAEIHY010017612.1, on the reverse strand, counting down.
GCCTAGCCTGACTTTGCTGATAATGCTAGCTTACAGCCAGAGTCCTGAACCGAACCGAAGCGAACCGAACTCCTTGTCGTTGTAGTCGTCCTTGCATAAAAGCAAATTGATGCCCTAAGCCAAATATAAACACAATAAAACCAAACAAGCCGCAACAACAATGAACCGGCACACATGCACACAGCAAGAAAAATATTTAGACAAGACTAGGGCAAAGGAAATGTGAGTTTTTGTAACAGAAAAATATTTTATTTTAATTTATAATCTTTCTGTATTTGCTAGAGGTTTTCTTTAAAAAATACCAAGAAAGAGTTCATATTAAAATCCATATAAGCAAAAGTGTTTATTTTCTCCCGCTTCCCTGTATTTCCTTACCATTTTCCTCAGTGCACACAACTGCTAAGCCTGCGAAGGAAATGACAGGACTAGAGGAGTGCCGGAGTGATGCCACTGATGCCTCCTGTATCAGTTGGCCAAGCATAAGGCGAAAGCTAACTGCAAATTGTATGAGCTCGAATTTTGCCTCGATGCCACAGATTTTACCATCTCTCCCTCCTGGGGTTGTTTCTAAAACGTTGATAACATTCACATTTCGGGTCTTAGGATAGACACTCTGCCAGCAGCCAGCAGACATCGCATGTTGGTGGGAAGGATGACAATGGCATTGGCCTGGCCGCTGCAATAACTTGGAAGAAGTAATGGAAACGGTCCCTACAATCGGACCCTGATTGATGCGGATCGATGGTCGCTTACACGAGACATCCAATAGTGGACAAAGTGGACAGAATAAGGCGTGGTCCGATTTACAGATGACACACCAAAGAGCTGACATTGATGCAGTTTACGGGGAAAAGAGTTAGACAGGATAAGTCAATAGGGTGTATTTTGGGTAGAACTAGCAGAGCAATATAGTAAGTGAAAATATATCTGGTTAATATACATTAGTCACTTCCCATTTCTTTTCCATTTAATTAAACATTGAAATTAAATTCAGCATAAGCATAAGAAGAAAGGCAGCTTAAGCTTTAAAAAATCGATATATATTTTCATGAGCACATTATAATAATATATGGAAACCTTGTACATACATTTCCACATTGGCCGGCTCATTTGCATTAAAAAAATACATTTATTTTCATGTTCTGGCCATCTTTTGTGCTTTTATTTTTCTTTTATAAGCCAATTTGTTGATTCTGATGCTGTTGTTGTTGTTGTTGATGTTGTTGTTGCTGGTGTTTCACTTAATATTATATATACGTTTATTTTGCTAGAGTTAAAATGCATTCACCTGTCGTCCGCTAGTCAAGTTCCCTTTGAACCTCATTTCCCCTTACGTTTGCCGGCTTTTCCCTTTTGAGTTTCAGCTTCAGTATCCTGATGTATCCTGGTGTCCTGGTTGCTGTTGTTGTGGTTGTTGTTGTTGCAGGCACTGATTTAAATCCAGGGGCAACTCCGTAGTTCTGCTTTTCCTTTTTTTTTTTTATACCCTTATATTGAAGGAGATTATCAAATTGGGTCAGATCTTTGTGTCTCTAGGGAAGGAAAGCAATATCTGTGGGTCTGAGTAGCATGATTATTCTTGATCCTGCTTGTATGCTTATTAAAAACACTGTTATGTGCACTTTTAGGGATGTTGGGCGCATTAAAAATGTTATATTTGTTAACAGAGCTGTTATGAGCTTATTATTAAATGTTTTAGACACATTAAAAGCTGTTATGTGTTCAATTTGTGATGTTATATTAAAAATTTATGAATTTCTAAACTAACATTAGTTCAGAATCGACTTTTAAGTTAAATAGAAGTAGAATTATGTTCACCCAAGCGCACAATATATGCTATTATGTGCAAAAAAAGCTCTGTAATATATAATGCGAATGATTTCCAAGAGTATTCTTCTGTATACATCTGCTTGCTAAAAAATGTCTCCTTTTCCACATTTTGTATTGCTTTTTTTTTGCCACTGCTGCTGCTCTCGTTGCAGCGACACGATTTTATGGTCGAAACTCACACACAAAAGAATGAGCTGGAGATATTGCGCATACGCCACGTTAGCCCTGTCTCCTCATCCATGTGAATGTGACTGCGACGGCGACTGGGACTGCGACTGGGCCATCTCACAAAAGCTTTGAAGTTGCATAGATAAGCTTCAGTCTGGGAGTAAATGCTGCATAACCCTCGGCGATTTGGCCGCCAAGGCGACAACTTCCCGTGGAGAAAACATAAACTTATGTCATAAGCCATAGCCCCTTGGCCAAGCGCACAAGGGTCTCCAGGTTCTCAGGCTCTCAGTTGCCAGCCAGCTAGCTACCAGTACCCTGCATTAACCCATGTAAGCCGGAGCGTGGCAGACAATGGCCCGCGGGTTATATGGCTATAGGGATAGGGATATATAGTATATTCGGTCCACTAAAACAGAAACCAGAACGAAGGAAAAGTATAGCCGGCAGACCCGCTCGCACACATTTTAAGCTTATTTAATGCGCGCATAAATTATTCAGAGGGGATGAGGGTGGTGGCATGGAGAAGAGCCCTCTGTGTGTGGGCCAAAAAGCTTCGCGTTCCGGGCATACTCAATTATTTTAGATTATGTTTGGATTAGTGGTCAGGAGCAGCAGGACTAAGGCCCACTCCGGTTCAACGGTCCCTGCGTCTGGTTATTGCACTTTATTGTCATTGGAGCCGCACTGGCGATGACAGCCCTCCGAATGGCTTTCGGGGTCCTTTAGCCGGCTTCCTTTTTCCTTTTCCCTCTGTTCTATGTTTTGTTTTTCTTTTATTTTTTTTTTGGCTGGCCCAATCAATATTTAATTGACCCATTTCAGTGCTTTCTTTCTCTATGAATGGCCATAGGTTTTTTGTTCACGTTGAAAACAATTTTATAGCGACAGATTAAAGCAGGAACATAAGTCAATATGGAAAGTGTTGCGTGTCCGAGCTTTGACTTTTTAAGTTGTGATTCAGTTGTTGTGGCAATTGTGATTTTAATGACAGATTTTCTTAATAACAGAGGCTCTTGATTTAATTAAAATGTTAATTCATAAATATAACCTTTTTTATTCAGGTATTTACCATTTAAATTAAACAAAAGTCCTTAAATTCTTATCTTCAACTTAAAGATATCTCTCTTTTTAATGTTTTCTTCTGCCAGTTTCTAGTTGAGCCGGGACCTTCATCAACTCCAGATAGATACTCCAGGCCAGTGAGCCATTTGGGGCATAAATTAGATTAGAACCGACCATAGCCAGTTGGTAATGGGCGCTGAAAGCATTTTTTTAGCCGCTCTGCCGGGCCATGTACTTAATTTATATTAATGTGGCTGCCATCTCTCTCTGTCGCCGACACGCTTTGTATATTTGTATATCTGTGTCTGTATATTATATATATATATATATCTGGCAGCGCCCTAAATTAATTTACACGACGCACGACAAAAAGGCGAGTATCTGCAGAATCCCTGATGCCCCATAAAATGCTCGTCCCTGGCTATTCTTATTCCCTTTTTTATTTTTTGGGCTTTCAATACACTTTAATGCACGGCCATTGATGATGACTTGTTGTTGTTGTTGTTGTTGGAGCTGTCATATTCAATCAAATTTGTTATGGAAATAAATTGACAAATAAATTGTTGTATCAATTTATTCGTATCATTAGCGTGTCCCATGGCGGCAAATTGGTTTTCAATTTGATTTCCAAATGAATTGATGGAATTTAAAAAGATTTGGGTTGTCTCTTTTTTCCTGTGAATAATTCTTTGAGGGATTATTGTGAGTGGGTTGGCTTGACTTTGTGCCAGTAGGAGTTTATAAATTATTTTTGTGAAAGCTAAAAATATATATATTTGTATTTAAAATGAATTATGTAAATTTTGATACTATATTTTGAAGGTTTTAAAGAAAATAACAATGTAACTCCATAGCTTTAAAAAAAGGAAAACAAAATTAGATTACATGTACATTACAAGTAATTTCTTGCAGGAATTGCTGTTATAATTCCCAAGTACGAATTCAGCAACTGCTGATTGTCAAGAAACTCACCTGTAATTTAATAAATTTATAACTATTCTGATCTCTGAGGCAGTTATTTTATTATCAGTTTTTTTTTATATCATAAAACACACTAGAAAAGGCAAATAAATTTCAATTGATAATTTAATTATATTTATTTAATTCGGAATCACAGTTTTTAATTAAATTATATACCAATTTTAAACATTTAAACCAATTAATTTCATTTTTTCTGACACAATTTAATTGTACTCTTTTATATTTGCATTTTCAGCGAACTATGCTTTAAGCAAATAAATCTATATGAACCCCAGTGACCCAAATTTTTGTTGTTCTATGTTTTATTGCAAAATCCTGTGGTTTTTCATGCCCGTTGATACGCACACACAGACACACAACACACATTTTCGATTCCGTTGCTGTAACCTCAGAAAATCGCCGCCAGCAGCGAGCGACACGCTGATTAAATCAAATAACTTATGGCTTAGCCGCTGCTTCTGCTTCTTCTGCTTTGGCTCCAGCTCCAGCTCCTGCTTGAGTTCCCTTCTGGCCGGGAGTCCCTTCCTGGAGCCGTGGCAGAAGCTCCTTGGAGCAAGTATACTCCCAGTTGTCGGACAACGGAAATCAGCGCTGCCCAATCTGCTGTGTGGCCGAGTTTGGTTTCGTTTGGTTTGGTTTTTTTTTTTTGGCTGGATAGCCTGGATGGTTGGAGGTGAAGTGGGCCAACCGCCGTGGCTCATTGTGTATGAAATTTGCTCAACTGCAAGCCAAGCAGAAGGAAATTGCACACACACATACACAGAGCCTTATCCTGCTCACTGGATTCATACTTTTTTTTTCTTTCCACCAGAAGCTTCTCCTTTTCTGCTCGACTGCTGATGCGAAAGCTTCCTTGAGGCACACGGAAAAATTAGAGGCAACCTATACGGGAAAGGTGTAATATTTTCCAAGTCATTATATATATTGTTATTCTTTAAATTATATATTATTTTATTCTGTAAATTAATGTTTATTTAGTTATATATATTTATTATTTATTATACAAATCCTATATAGTTTATATTTACAAATTACACCTCTTATGGCTTCTCTTATTAACAAAGAAAATTTTAAAATACATTTTGAAAATAAATTACAATTTCCCAAACCCCTTACCTATTTTTCTCTCCGTGCAGATCTCTGGTCCTGCCATTTTGCTTAGCCCATACACTTGAAAACGTTTACTGTCCAGGACCCAGGGTGTTTTTGTGTTGGATGTTGTGGGTGCTCTCTGTGTCTGTGTGTGTGCTCCTCCATTGTTAGTGTCGCTGTCGCAATGTTCATCTTTTGTTTCAATTGCTGCTCTAGACGACGACGTCGACGGTCAGCTCAGATTTGCGCCCGTATCTAAGCGGAATCATCCCATCGTCTCCCGGATCTGAGACCCTCCTCCGCCTCCGTCTACGTCTCCATCTCCGTCTCCATGCGGTTGGTTTATTGCAATTGATTTTGACGCCGCTGTTTATGCCACAACTGAACAATCGGAGCAGTTTAATCCAACTGCCAACTGCCATTGCCTCCGTGTGCAGCCTTTGTGTTTGTGTAAGCATTTCCCGAATCGAATCGAATCGATTCCATTCCATTCCATTCGATGGGGATGTAAGACAGCAACTCCAAATGCTCCAATAAAATCGAAGCTTAGGTGAAGCGAAGGCAATCCGGGTTATAGTCCGCCATAAAGCATAGTTTCAATAGAGGTTGGAAATAGAGGGCTTAGATGGAGGGTTTTTGCTTTAGGATTTCTTAAATATTTAACTCTTTAACTCTAAAACCTATTTAGTATTTATCAATTAAAGTAAATGTAATCCTAATCCATCCTAAGACTAAATTCGAATTTAATTATGCATTTTAAATAGACTTTAAATATAATAAAAATCCCATTAAATAAACATTACACATATTTAAGCTTAGTTTACGTGCACTTTAAGCCAAAGCTTTTCAAAATTCCCCCAACCTTTCGCCAATAACCATTCCGTATTTTCCCTGATTTTGCAGCTACGTGCACGGAATTGGCTCCGAGACGCGGAATTCGCTCTTCCATCTGCACAACGGACGCGACATGGTCCTGGTCACCACCTGTCGCCACGGCAAGAGCTGGCGGGAGCTGCAGGATAATCGTTGCGACGAAGACAATCGCGAGTACGACAGGTATGTACCTCCAACCGAGATGATGATGATAATGATGATGAGGATGATGATCAAGAGGAGGACGAAGACTGTGGCAAAGTGGCCAGAAATTGTTTCTAGCTGTCATTGGGTCCGCAAGTAATTTGTTTAGCCTCCGCCATCGTGCTAATAGCTGCCACGCCCCATCCTTTGGCCATTAACTGAAGTCTAGGAGGGAGGTGGAGAATCACCTTCTCTCACTCTCTCGACGACCGTCCCTATCTGGATCCATGCCGGGTGATTAATGTGCTGAAATCCGACTTGACAAGCTCATTTAAATGGCACGACACCGAAAGGCCAAAGGCATTTGCAATGCCAATGGATTTTCGGAGAGACACCCGGGCACGCAAAAGGACAGTGACTTTTCAATCATGTTCAGGTCCAGATCCAGATCCACAACCACTTTCACAACCAAATGATTTCAAATGTTTTCCGGGGACTGGGTCGTTTGCGTTGGCCAAATTAATGGTGCAAATGAAGTTATAGAAAGGCCTGTCGTGGATGAACTCGTCACTTGATGGATATGCTTAAAGTTCCTATACAAAATCTGATCAATTTGGAGGAATGTGTTAAATATAAGGTGGGAAAGATTATGAATTACAAGAGGAGTTTTGTACAAAGAAATACTTCAAAGTACTTTCTATGAAATATACTTAAGTAGAACAAATACATTTGATTTATATTTAAACTCGACTCCTTTCCTACTTTAAATCATTTGAATTTAAAGAGTTTCTAATAGAAAACCAAAATGAAATAATTTTTTTGTATCATTTTCGATGCTGAAAAATCTTCATAAATATAATTTGTTAATGACTAATTTATCATATTGATGTGATGTTATTTCTATTAATTTATCCCTTACTATATATTTTATTTCTCTGCCTCTTTACAACCTCTTACCCTAAACCCTTAAAGAGAAAAGAAAGACCCCTACAAGCCAGAGATAGTTGAACAAGCAAAAATGTCAACGCTAAAATTTTCGTTTTACCTTTAATTGAATGTAATTTTTCAGATTTTCAGCGTTACTTTCTTGGCCACAGCGGCATTTTGTCCTTTTTAGTCCTTAGCACCCGTCGGGGGCTGTCTGTCCTCCTTTCCCCCATATCTTGTAATTTGACATGACTTATGCGACAAATCTGCTTTGGCGTCAAGCGTCAGCGATTTATGCTTCCCCTCCACCCCTACACCCCTGCATTTTCCCGGCTTTTTTCCGCTTTTCCCCGTTGAAACACCACCTTGCCTTCCCCACCCTAACTCCCTCAACTGTTCTACATAATCAAGCAAATTGCTTTCCCACTCACATCATTTTTTATCAAGGGGCTTCGCTGTCGGGGAAACTTCGTTAATGCACCTGTCAGATATATCTTTCTTCCGTTTCCTCTTCTGCCCGCAAGTGTTGCCTCTATCCCCCATATGTATATATATACATATAGTAAGTAGTATAGTATATATATTTGGGAAAAATTGCATAATACCCCTTGAATAGCATCAGGGATTTTTTTCACTCTCTCTAACAGCTCATGAATGCGCGTGGGCGCCAAGTTCTTTGGGTGAGTTTTGGGAGCTTCTGTATTTTTGATGAGTTTTTCCTCGGCATTAATATGCAAAATGCAGAGTGTTGTTGTTGTTCTTAATATACATACATAGTGATGAAGAGGGCGGGGCCCAAGAAAATGTGATTCCGAAGCCAAGAACCGAAATCCATTCAATTTGACAATGACTTAAAAGTTTTCTTGTTTTCTCTGGTCTTTAACTTTGGAGGGAACTCGTGTTTGGTCAGCCAAGCATCAAATTGAGATTTCTCTATGAATTTGATTATGAATTTCCCTTTAAAAATTCATGAAAACAAATACATCCATATTTTTATTGGGATAATAAATGTATAATAAATTATTCTGGAGAAAAAAGAGTAATGAAAACCTATAATTATTATTAATAATAAAAGTCATTTATTATTTTTTTCTCTAGTCAAATTAACTTGCTTTTAAAAAATTATATTGCTCAATTATAATTTACATTTTTACTACCAAACTTGAACCTTAAAATTCATATTTAATTGCTGTAACTTTCCAAATCGTGTCCATATAATAATGGGTATATATATTATACTAAATATAACAGCCATATTCCTTAACGCAAAATCCATTAAAAAGTTTTGTTATTACTTCAACTCATTCTTTACCACAGCCTGCCACCAAAAGGGAACTTTTTCAACTGCATTCAAAAACCTTGAGCTGCTTTTAATGAAATTTTTTTGTTGTTTTTTGCTGCCGCAGTCCCGCCTTTGTTGCTGTTGTAATGAGCCTAAGGCGTCAATGGCTTTGGCCGCCGCCGCACAGTGGCGCCTTAGATACTTTGGGGTTACTAAAATCATAACTCCTGAACCACTTGA
>JAEIHY010017611.1:0-12597 GCA_018904565.1 Drosophila tsacasi | reverse complement strand
CATCTTTACTCTGCTCCTGCTGGCTCTGCACGAGGATGTTCAACAGCGCTGCTACGAGGAACTGGAGCATCTTCCCGAGGATAGCGATGAAATCAGTGTGTTTCAGTTCAACGAACTCGTCTATTTGGAGTGTGTGATCAAGGAATCGTTGAGGATGTATCCCTCGGTTCCGTTCATTGGGCGCCAGTGCGTGGAGGAGTGTGTTGTGAATGGCATGGTGATGCCCAAGGATACCCAGATTAGCATTCACATCTACGACGTGATGAGGGATCCTCGCCATTTTCCAAAACCAAATGAATTCAAGCCTGAGCGTTTTTTGCCAGAGAATACAGTGAATCGCCATCCCTTCGCCTTTGTGCCCTTCAGTGCGGGTCAAAGGAATTGCATTGGACAGAAGTTTGCCATTCTGGAGATGAAGGTTCTGCTGGCAGCTGTTATTAAGAATTTCAAGTTGCTGCCATCTACACACATCGAAGATTTGACTTTTGAAAATGGCATTGTACTAAGAACTCAGGAAAATATTAAGGTAAAGTTGGTTAAGAGAACTAAGGAGTGATAATTAAAATAGGTTAAGCTGAAATGGTTGCCAAAGAAATGAAATATTATGAACCAAGGAAATAAAGTTGTAGCATGAATAAAGCTTTAATTTGTAGATAATATTTTTATGTTATAAAAATAAAAAAAAAGTTTATTGATGACTTTAACAGAATTACGTATTTTTTAACTGGGCAGAAGGGCAATGCACTAACTCTTGATACATTTTAGCCACAGAGTATTTAAGTAAACTCTAGCCATATATGAACTGGTTATAATATCTCAGTTGTATAATATATATATATTCCCTACAAGTATTTAAGTTCTTCCAGTGTAATTAAAACACTTTAATCGCATGCCCTGTCTGTGAACATGTTTTATACAAAAGCTAAATAATATATAAAAATATTGCTAAGCTATCAAAGCGGAGATTCCAATCGGCATCGAGCATTACTAAATCAGAGCTTGAAGTGCGAGGAATTCAGACTCTGAACTGGAACTGCAAACCGAAATGATTTTGATGATTTTACTGTGTTTTCCTTTCGTTGTTTTCCTCATTTACAAATTATGGAATATTGTTGACAGGCATTACTTTATCTTGTGTCTGTGTAAAAGAATCCAAACAGTAGATGGCAGTCCGCTAGAGAGCAAGATTTTCGTAACGCCAACAAAAACCCGATTTGGCAACAACTTTGACCTGTTGAGTTTTTCGCCTGGTGAGTTGTAGAATGAAATGTATTTTATTTCAGAAATATATTTCGGGCCTTTCTAGGCACCTTCTTCAACTTTATGCGGAATGCAGTTGCTCAGGCTGAGGGTCGGAATTATCTGTGGTATTTCTTCAATGGGCCAATGTACAATGTTGTCCGTCCAGAGGAAGCTGAGGAGATATTCCAGAGTCCCAAGCTGATCACCAAGAATGTGATCTATGACCTGCTGAGGCCGTTTTTGGGTGAAGGATTACTAATCAGCACAGGTGAGTATAGCTTGGAATTTAATAGTCTCGCAATTTTATTTATTTAATTATTTATAAACATTTTTATTGAAAATATAGACAAAAAATGGCACGCCAGGCGCAAGACTCTAACTCCTGCCTTCCATTTCAATGTTCTGCAGTCTTTCTTAGCCATATTCAAGTGGGTTTTATTATTTAAATTTTACTTTACTTTAATTAAAATTGATTAATATATAATACCCACAGAGAGGAGTGCCACAAGCTTGTAAAGGTTCTAAAACAAAGTGTGGATAAGGAACTGGAGCTGAATCAGGTTATTCCTCAGTTTACGCTAAATAATGTTTGCGGTGAGTTGTCTATTAATGAATACACAAAGTGACATAAATTATATATAATTGCAAGCTATTAAAGTTATATTAAACCTACAGAATAAGCATGACTTGCCAGAGTTTTTTGTTTATACAAAATGTTGTGTTCTTATCTCAAATCCTATTAACCCATATTAAATCAGCATGACTTGTCAGGGTTTTTGTTTATACAAAAAGTTAAATAAATTTAAATTCTAATAATACTAATTTAAATTTAAAGCCTTCCATAAACAATTTCCTAGTAGTTTATATATTCTTTATAATCCATTAATTCCTTTTATAGAGACCGCCTTGGGTGTGAAATTGGATGACATGGCCGATGGCTTCCGGTATCGCGAATCCATACACGCCATCGAAGAGGTTATGCAGCAGCGGATACGCAATCCTCTTCTCTACAACCTCATCTACTTCTACTTCTTTGGGGACTATAGGAAGCAAGTAAATAACCTGAAGATAGCCCACGACTTTTCCAGTCGCATCATAGAGAAAAGGCGACGACTTTTCAAGAGCGGTCAAGTGGTTGAAGATGTCCTGGGCAAGAAGCAGCGCTACGCCATGCTGGACACCTTGTTGGCCGCTGAGGCAGAGGGTCAGATCGATCATCAGGGTATCTGCGATGAGGTCAACACCTTCATGTTTGAGGGTTACGACACCACGTCCACGTGTCTCATCTTTACTCTGCTCCTGCTGGCTCTGCACGAGGATGTTCAACAGCGCTGCTACGAGGAGCTGGAGAATCTTCCCGAGGATAGCGATGAGATCAGTGTGTTTCAGTTCAACGAACTCGTCTTTTTGGAATGTGTGATCAAGGAATCGCTGAGGATGTACCCCTCGGTACCGCTTATAGGGCGCAAATGCATGGAGGAGTGTGTGGTCAATGGTTTGATCATGCCCAAGGATACCCAAATCAACTTGCAAATCTACGATATCATGAGGGATCCTCGCCACTTCCCAAAGCCAAATGACTTCCAACCGGAGAGGTTTCTGCCGGAGAATACAGTGAATCGTCATCCCTTCGCCTTTGTGCCTTTTAGTGCAGGTCAAAGAAATTGCATTGGACAGAAGTTTGCCATCCTGGAGATGAAGGTGCTGCTGGCAGCTGTTATTAGGAGCTTTAGGATTCTACCCATCACTAGACTAGAGGACCTTATCTTCGAAACTGGAATAGTACTACGTACAAATCAGAATGTTAAGGTAAAGTTGTTGCGAAGGGAAAGGGATTGACAAAGGAATAAATAAATCAAAAATAAAATAGTAGAATTTAACAAATATACCAAAAATACAAGATTTTCAGGAAAGTATATTTTTGTTAATATTTGAGAAGAAATAAAATTTTAAATATAATTTTCTATACTCTTGCTTCTTCCTATAAAACAGTTTGGGTTCATAATAAAAAACAATATATATTTATAGTAATTTTTAAAATGCTAAATAATTAATTATATATTTCACGCTTTTTTTCTTATATTTCGCCGATGGAAAAGTAATCCAGCATAAAAGTATGCACTAAAAATTGCATATGTCTAAAGGTAATTCAATTTTTCTATGGAAAATTAAGGTTAAAATTGGCATTTTAAATTCTTAGTTATTAAATTTTAAAAAAGCATTCATTTATTATCATTTGTTTATATGCAAATTGTTTATTTGCTTTTCGATAATTAAGATAGAAACCTTTACAACAAATAGACAAGCGCTGAGCAACCTCTGTTAACATTATTCTTTAACATAGCGCTTTTAACAGAACTGTTACCGAACCAGTTTCAGGCGTAAACAATGTAATTATCAATAATTATTTATAGAACACAAATGCAAGTGCACATCGAATGAGAAATAACTATTCCTTCAAATCAATTTATGTAGCAGTCCAATTGGAACGGCATACATATGTATTTCCAATTAGCATTATACTACAAAACCTGCCTGTTGCGTGGCGAAAAAAACAATTAGGACGAAAATGTTTACCGACTTCAATAGAAGTTTAAACAAAACAAACCAAAATTATAAACAAAGCAGACACAGGTGGATTAATATTATTTAAACAAACATATAATATAAACTTTCCGGTTTATGCTTAAATTGTGTGTATATAAACATTCACACTACAAGTAAGGCGTCCTTAGCCATTTTGGCCCAGTGAAATTCCTGGACTCGTGAAACCCAAATTAATGATTTTTCACTGTTTGTTTTCATGGTGGCCGCATTTGTGGGCCTTCGTTACAGCATTTGCGTTGGCCAACAAATGGTTAATTTAATTAAATTATGACCGTTTTGCGCATCGAATAACAAAACAAACCGCATATACAGACACACAACCATACACACAGTCACATGCACCGCGAAGTGCACCAAACACACACACACTCGCGCGCACTGGCCAAGGAAGCATGGAAAACGTCTCTCCTTGACTGTTTTTCATCATTTCAATCAATTTACTTTAATGTCTTTGGATTGAAGCACAAACTCACCATTTGTTAAATGCACAAAAATTACATTTACACCGAAAACTAACAAAAAACAAAACATTTTTATTCCAATTCGCGTTAACAGCACAAATAAACAACAACAGCGCGTGCCAAGAGCTATCGATAAAATGCTACATCGATTGATTTAGCCTTTGGCTGTTAACATATAGAGGTTTTATCGGGAATTAACAGTCGATAAGAAATGTTAAAAATTTGTTTTCAAAATATTTATATATTTTAATGTTGAAATTTTAAAGGTATAGATATGTTTGATACTTTTTTATGGTTGAGCTTTTGGACGAAATTAATTTAAATTTCGCTTGGTTAAAGGAAAGTAATTGTATTAAAGAACAACATTAAAAAAGTGAATTTGTATAAAAGTTTACTTTTTTACTTTTTTTTAAACATAAAAAAGTTAATAAAAAATTGTATACAAAATGAAAATTAATTTAAAATTTAAATATACATTGTATAAAATACAATCCATTTTAAATATTATAATAAACTTCAAATCAGCAACATTATTTATTTCCCAAATATTTAATAACAAATGTTAAAAACCCGTTATTAAAATATTAGAACAGAACAGAAAAATGCCATACATTTTGGTAGTTTTTTTTTTTAATTGTATATTTGGTTTTATATTTTTTTGTTAAATATTTTTTCTTGATACTTTTAAAAAGTAAACTATTTTGATCGAAGATTGGTTAAGCACTGAAAGTCCCAACACACACAGCGGGTGTGAGAGGGATCGAGTGGCTATATAACTAAATCGAGGTTGTTGTACATGTGTTTTTTTAGAATCGAGTGTTAGTTTTTTGGGCGGAGTTAAAGGGTTTAACAAAAGCGTTATTAGGGAGAGTATTGGCTAACTTAAATCGCAATTTAAATACATAGATACGTGTGTGTTTTTTACAGGTCTTTTGTCGTTACATAATAATATATAGTATATATATCATCAATATCATATAATAGATCATTCCTCTTAATTTCGCTTGGTTTTTCTTTTTCGTTTTCTACCAATAATAATATTAACAACAATTCCGATGCATTTGGTTATTGGGCACGTGATATATAAACATTGATAAACGTGCTCCGCCTACACTCAGACGCATAACAAATTTAAAATACTGCTTCTTCTAATATAATTAAATATATATATACGTTAACTATTTTTCGGTAGTCAATTAAAGTAGTAAGGTCAACATTGCAGGGTTTATCATTCAGTATCTAGAGTGTAAATAGTTCAGATCAGTTTAGTTAGCCGATTACCAAGTTACCGAGTGTGTGGATTGTTCCTCTTTGCGCGTGGGTGTGAGTTTAGGTTTAAGTTTCATTTTAAGTTTAAGGTTTAGGTTTAAGTTAACGAGTTAATGTTAGGGGTCCAAGTCACTTTAGTGTTATTGTTTGATGCGGTGTCTCGGTTAGAGCTTGAATACATCATCGATGTTTAAGGCCGATAAATCGAGATTTATCTCTATAAAAACATCGAAAACTTCGACATTTTTTATAGTTATTGTTGTTGATGCGGTGTCTCGGTTAGAGCTTAAAAACATCTATGTGTTAAGGCCGATAAATCGAGATTTACCTATAGAAATACCGATAACTTCGATATTTTTTCCTGCTTAACTCTTGCTGCTCTTTTGTACAGCAAACAGACAACGTGGATTTCACATTCATTCACAAAAAACGCCATGAATACGAATACGAAACTTATTCTACCGAGTGTGTCTAACATTCATAACGATATCGATGTCTGCCGACGATGCTGAGCACCTTCCTTCCTCCTCAGGTTTTGTTGTCTTTCTTGTCTTTTCTTTTTTATAAACTCTATAGTTCCGTGTTACTAAGGCATGCCGGGCATTCCGCCCAAGCTGGCGGCTCCCACGAGCCTGTGCTGCTGCTGCTGCTGTTGCTGCTGCTGGTGGATGAGATTCACCCTGGCCCGCTGCTGCTCCAGCCGCTGCACAGTGGCAGTCAGATGAGAGTTCTCCACATACAGATCCTTGACCAGTATGTCGGCATTCTGCAAACGCTGCGTCTGATCGGCCAGCATAACGCCCTGTGTCTCGATCCGGCCATGCAGTTCGTTGAGCTCCACTTGATGCTGCCTCCAGGATTCTGGTTAAAGATTATAATAATAAATTATAGATAAATAAAACGCCAATTAAATATTTAGATACTCACGCTGCATCAGGGACTCGGTGTATTGCTGCTGCTGCTTGATCACATTCTGCAAATGGCGATTCCGCAGCTCCAGTTGGTTCAGTCGCTGCTGAAGTGTTGGATGCGTTGTTCGCTGAACATAAAAACGCATAAATAAAATAAAATTTTATATTTCCCAATGCATTTCTCCAATCTCACCGCATAGGCCTTCTCGAGCACAGGTCGCGCCTCCTGCAACTGCTGCAGTTCCATGACCAAACCGTCACGTTGCAGGCTCAAATCCTTGATCTGCTCCTTCAGGGACAACTCGAAGAACTTGAGGCGCTTCAGCTCCTCCTTAAGGGCATTGGGACTGGTGCACTTTTCGTGGCTAAGGCAAGACGTTTTGCTAATGGACACCTGGCTCTGCGTATCGAAGCTCTTGTTGGAAGCCGTCGACGAGGTCTCACAGTCGGCTATCTCTCCCTCGGACTGCACCTGTTGTGGACTCTGGGCCCGTCGCTTGGGTTTGCTGATGGGCGCCGGACCGGAAGGCGCGCCTGAAGAAGCATTTGTGCTGTCACTATTCGTGGGCGACGGATTACCCGAGTGAGAGCTATCGAAGGGTGTGGTACTGAAGATGGATGTCTCTGAGGTGGTGAGGTTGTTGCTGTTTAAATTAAGGTATAACCAGCAATTAGAGTAAGCAGTTTATATGGAGAGTTTATTTAAAATATGATTATTAAAGTCTATACAATAATTTTTTAATTTAATTGATGGTAAACTGTATTTTTAAAGTAGGCTTAATACCTACATTAGCGATGCTAATAACCAATAAGAGCTTTACTTGTAAAAATATCGAAAAATATTTATAGCTTTACATGAAAACAATGCTTTCTTAAAAAAAAACCGATCATTTTATAAGATGTTATCAAAACCCTAAATTAATAAAAAAAATCGTAAAACCAAAGAAAAAACCTAACTAAACAACAACAAATATTTATTCTTCCTATTTTTATTTAGTGTGTTTAATAAAAAATGTTTTTTTTTTAGCAGAAATATAAATGAATATGATTTTATTTACATACATCAGAAGACTAGCCCATCCAGTTTTTAGCCCATCAATACCAATTCTTCTAATTCAACACCAACAAATCCCTGCTGAACGTTTACTTGGGAATTTTAAGAGCAATGCCTGGAGCAACTTAGACTTTACGTGTTGGTACTCCAGAGGGAAATACACGCATACCCCGCTGTACGGCCGCTCTTTATACGGCTTTTCGCTATAACGACCCTCTTTAATTATGGCGCGTTTTCGCGTAACGGCCTAAAATGTTTCGCTATAACGGCCAAAATCTTGTCACATGTATTTTCTACGTATTTTTGATTTAATTTTAGTATCATAAAAGGATAAAATCCATTTTCAATTATTGAATATGGTACATCTTTAAATTTTTCGAACCAAACCCATAGAATTTGTATGAATTTGTATTACAATTTTCGATTCGTTATACGGCACTTCGCTTTACGGCCACTTTCTGCGGAACCCAACTAGGCCGTTAAGCGAGGTATTGGTGTAACTCCCTTTAGCTAAACCTTCACTTCTCTTCATATTTGTATTACTTTTCTTTGCTTTTATTTTCCTCAATCAAGTAATTTGTTCTTGAATAAAATCATATTTATTAAACACATACATAAACATAAACTTAAGAACTAAAATGAGCTTAGCTTGTAGACATGGTTTTGGGGATTAAATGGGGGACGAAACAAGAACATAAATATGTACATAAAGCAGTGAACTAATGCGGGAGAGGGGACACATGAGGATGGATGCAGGCACACACAAACACCAAGGACAAACACACACAGAGAGTCGTAATGGCATACTCACCGGCTAGTCGCCTTGTGCGATGGTGAGCCGCCACCGCCGGCACTCAGCAGTTCGATGGCACTGGCAGCGGCTTCGTCTGCAGCGCCGGCAAAGGACTTCACCGGCTCCTGAATGGTGCTCTGCAGCCAAAGGTAGCTGATGGGCGAACTGGCTGGACTCTTGCCCGCCTCGGCGGCACTCATTTGGGCCACCGATTCGGGCGTGAGTTCGCTGGCGCCGGTAAGGATCTCCACGCTCTCACCCAGTCGCTGGCGCAGATCCTCGATCTCCGACTGCAGACTAATTATCTCCTGCGACTTCTCCTCGAGCATTTGCATGGAGTTGGAGCGCAGTTCGGCGGCTTCCGCCTCAAGTTCTACGTACTGCTGCTCCAGCATATCGCGCTCGTCGATGGGCGAGAGGCGGCCGTCCTTGCTGAACTGCTCCTCGTACTCGCGGACCTTTTCCATCAACTCGGTGAACTTCTTGTCGCTCTCCTGCTGCTCATCCTCGTAGATCTGGCGCTCCTTCTCGAACATCTGCCGCTCCTCGCCGAGCTTCGATTGCCAGTAGTCCTCGCAGTCCTCGTAGGCTCGCTGCATTTGCTCGAGACTCGCCTCCAGCTCCTTGGAGCGACCCTCGGGTGTGAGGGATCTGCCTTCCTTGGCGGCTTTAAGTTCCTTTTCGAGATCAGAGACCCTCTGCCGCAGGCTGGTCAGCTCCTCGTCCTGACTCTGACTTCGCTGAAGCTCCGAATTGAGGGCCAACCAATCGCCGCTGTTGCTGGCATCGCTTTGCTCGCCCTCGGTGCACTTTCGCTGCTTCCCCAGGCGCGGACTCTCCTCCGTGAGCTGCGTTTTGCTGGGCGAGTCGCCACGCCGCTTGGTGGCCGTGGCAGCCGCCTCCTGATCTTCCTGCTTCTCCTGCTTCTTGCCCTTGGACTTCGACCGGATCAGTTCCACATTCAAGCTCTCGATTTCGATGGTCAGCTCATCAGTCTTGTCGCGCAGCTGGGCATTCTCCATTTGGAGGGCGGCCAGCTTCTCCATGAGCTGCAGCAGCTCCTCCTCCTTGTCCTCGCTGTGCCTTCTCGGGCTCAAGGGACTGTGCTGGTGGGGAGTGCCGCCGCTGAGGCTGATGCCGTCGCTGCTGAGGCTGGGCCGATGCGCCAGCTCCTGATTGAGCTTGATATTCTGCTCGAGCAGCTCCGTGAGCTGGACATGCGCCTTCTGCTGCTCCGTCTCCAGCTCCGTGTTCTCGGTGCGCACCAATTCGAGCTCCGTTCTGAGGCGGATCTCCTCCTGCTCCAGCGACTTGATCTGCGCCTCCAGCTTGGCCGTCATGCTGGTCCAGTGGTCACGATCATTGCTCATCCGCAGCGTCATTTCCCTCACCATGCTGGCATGCCGCTGCTCGAGCTGCTGCACCTGCTGCTTGGAGTTGTCCTCCAGCGAGGCGTGCCGCTCATCCACCTCAACGGCCAGCAGGGCCACCCTTTGGTTCGCCGCCTTGTTGTCGGCCCTCAGCTTCACGTTCTCCTCGTGCTGCTGGCGAAAGGCGAGCCGATAGTTGCCCAACTCGGTGGCCTGCAGGGCAGCCAAAGCTCTCAGCAAATTCGACTGCTCCTGGTCGTCGTCGAGACCTCGGAGTTCTTCCTCCAAAGACTTGGTCAGCTGCTGCAGATTAACCTCCTCTTCGTCCTCATCGAAACCAAGGATATGCAGCAGATTGCGGCAATTGAGAATGCTGGCCAGCTCCCAGGCATCGATGATGCTGTGCGCACTGATCGTCTCCAGCTGCTGCGGCGTCACGGTGTCTGTAAGTTCAGGGGAATCCACAATTATCAAGAGTGGGAAAGGCGTTAGATAAGAGAGTTTATATATGTACACATTTAAATTATTATATAGCCCAAGATACCAGAGGTGGGAGTGGGATTTGGGAAGGGAAGTGTGTGGTTTCGGTTTCGGGTTTGTGTTCTTTGATGGTGAAAGCGAAAGCGCCGAAAGTATCAAGTGGATGGAACGGTTGTTGGGTTGGCTAAGAATTAATATTTAAAATTAATTCTGGGTGTTTTTAGCTACTTGGATTCTGAGTTTTACAAAAATAAACAAAGAAACTTCTTGAAAAAAAAGATAATAAACAAAATAAGGTGCATAACGCCTAAAGATTTTGATTTGTTAAGCATTCTAGAGCTGCCTGATGGATGGTTTTGTGTAGCCATGGCAGAAAATATAGATCTTTACTATAAAAAAACATAAATTTACCAAAAACTCAAAATATAAACTATTCCAAGAAACTCTGTGCATTTTTACCATTTAATTTTTTATTTAAACTTCAAATATTATCTAAAAACAAACAAAAAATGCTTCTATCTGTTCCAGCTTCACCAGAAAAGTAATTTTGGGTTATGGTTATACGTAGAAACAAGTGCTGCTACATAGGGTGCGATTATATACCAAGAATGATTGGTTTTTGGAGGGGGGAGGTGTTGACATGTTGACAATTTGCTCCTTGGAGAGCGCACAAACCTTTGCAACATAACCAACGGCCGCCGTTGTAGCATCTCCGGTGCTCGGACGACAGTGCGGATGCGGTGGCGGCCAGGTGATGGCCTGCGTTGTGTATCAAACCAACAAGTGATTCTTTTTTATCATTGCTTCAAAACGTAAATTTTAGGGGTACTTTTTGGGCTAACAAAACAACGGGTGGGGGCAGCTAGGGGGGATTGGGTATTCGGGTTCGGGGAACGGGTTTGCTTGCCGGTAACTTACCCAAAGACTCGACACTGCTGCTCTGCTGGTTCTGACTCTGGATGGACAGCTGCTTTAGCTTGGCGGCCGCCGTTGGCGACGAAGTCGTCGCTCCCGTTGAGACATTGTGCATTTTGGACTGCAGATTCCGGCGGGCTGGCAGGGAGGCGCAACGCTTGAGCTTGCTGCCACTGGTGTGGACGGTGCGCAGACGCCGACTGCCATGGATATCGCTTTGGGAGGAGGAACGCTGCACCTGGGTGGAGAAATTTAAATAAATGTTTTAAGTTAAGGATTTTTAAAGGAGGAAGAAGTGCTTTGGATTGCTGGCTTGCTTTACAGTTATAGTGCTTACTTTACCATCTCAACTTGGAAAAAATAAGAGCTTACTCTTCTTTTTAGCTCACAAAGCCCAAAAGTTGTACGTGACTTGATTCAGCTTCCCCCATCAGACTCACCTGAGCTCCCAGCTCATCGCCGCCATTGAGACTGCGCTGCTGCTGCTTCTGCTGCAGCTGATCCTCATCCGTGTTGTCCGAATCCGTCACGGACAACTCATAGATTCCCTGATGCGGCCTGGATCTTCGGCCATACTTTTTGGTGCCCACAACGAGTTTTGGTGACACCTCGCGGTCGGAGGACTCCGGCGGACTCTCTATATATGTGCTGGCCAACGGCTCATTTGTTATCACTAGCGAGCGCTCTGCAAAGATTGAAAGAACACAGATTAGTGAGGAACTGGCAGAGATTATTGGTTTTTCTCTCAAGTAGCTACCGAAGCGTGCGGCTAATTTCTCAACGATTGGATCAGTTATCTGTCCGCCGGCTTGGCGGTAATAGAAGCGCGTTCCCATTCTGAACAAGACTAAACTGTGAAGCTGAATGACTCGGGTATTTATGCAGGACTCCAGCAGGTAGCTGATCTCAAGTTTAGGCTTAGCGGGATCAGGTAGAGGCGTCAGTGGTCATAAATAATTTGCAATTGCATCTTTTAGTTTATGACCTGGGTCATAACAGCTGCTGCTTCTAAGGCGCTAATCCGCTAATCTGATAATGATGCTTGTGTACCCTTGCTCACGGGTGTCCTAATTCCGCCCAGAAGTTTCCCGGGAGACATCTTGGAACTTGCAAAAGTGTGCCTGTTCCTTATGCAAATTTATCTTTGTTATCTAATACTTGACTTTGCACAGATTATAAATAGGAATGTAATGATAAAAAGTAATATAGGAAAATGTGAAGAGTTTATTTTTGTTGTTACTATATAAATCCAAGGATATATAATGATTTTTTAGTTTTTTGTACTAGTTTTTAGGCTTATTTGGCACGGAAAATGAAATCTTACAGGTATTTAATAGAAAATACCAATTCAAATTTGTTTAAGAAGGTAAACGAACCGAAATTTGTTTTTTTCTATTTTTTCTTATGTCATTTTCTTAAAGTTTGATATCTTAAAAATGTCTGGTCCAAGTTTCAAGTCAAAATTCGAAAAAATTACGAAGTTATAGTCGAAAAT
>JAEIHY010017608.1:0-24290 GCA_018904565.1 Drosophila tsacasi | reverse complement strand
TGTTGATGCTGATCAAGAATATATATACTTTATAGGGTCGGAAATGTCTCCTTCACTCTGCGTTGCAAACTTCTGACTAAAATTATAATACCCTGCAAGGGTATAAAAATTGTCCAAAATTGGCAAGGATATAGAAATTGAGTTTTAAATGCTTGGTCTAGTATTACGTTCCTGTTAATAGAATATGAAAATACTCTAGCTTACCAAGCATGAAATGTATATTATTATTTTATTCAGTGCTGTTCACGCCTCCGGCGTTAATAGCTAATGAAACCCTCCTTGTTAAGGTGAAAACTTTGGCCAAACTTTGCTCATTCGTCATGTTGCTGTACACCAGGGAACTTGTGGCGCCGCGTCCTCCCAACCAAGGACTGCTCCGCTTCGGAAACCAGGCAGGTGGGCTGAAGTATCGTGAGAGGTTGCGGCTCTCCTTTGCCCACTCCACCATCCATGGAATGCAGCACGTCTTCGGGGAGCGGCATCTCTGGCAACGCGTCCTGTGGCTCACCATTGTCGTGGGCGCCGGAATCACTGGCTTTAGTTTCTATTCCGTGCTGAGGCATCGCTACGCTGAGCAGCAACTGGTTAGCCTGATAGACACCACCCAGTTGCCCGTGTACCACATACAGTTCCCTGCCATTGGCATCTGTCCTTGGGCTCATGTCAACTGGGGGAGAGCCCCGAGTGCCGCACTGCGATTTCTACCCCGGAATCCGGATAAGGAGCTGCTGGAGACGTTCGGCCAATTTCTGGTTCTTTTGGAGCTCACCTCGTTTGACAATTTCAAAAGGGCGACGGACTTGTCTACGAGGAATCTGACGGGGCTGCGTTCTCTAAGAATGATTTCCGTCATCAACTACCTGGCCTACCGCTGCGATGAGCTCTTTGTCCCCGACTCCTGCTTCTTCGACGAGACCCCCTATGACTGCTGCAAGCTATTCGTGCCGGAGCAAACGGAGAAGGGCCAGTGCTTGGTCTTCAACTCCCTGATCTCGGATCAATCACAAAAGAAGCAGCTAACCAATAAGTTCTATCCGTATAGATTAAGCACTGCTGGCGAGGATTCGGGGCTGAAGTTCACGCTGAATGCGAGTCATTCCCTGGTGAAAGAAGGCGTTAGCTTGCCATTTGGAATGAATGTAAGAATGTAAGTCCTCCTCTGTGGAGCGTTACCCATCGACCCTCTATTTCCCTCAGCTCATGATCAAGGAGCCCCGTCAATGGTCCTCGGAAATGATGTACCACCTCTACCCCGACACGGAGAACTTTGTGGCCGTGCATCCATTCGTCACGGAAACTTCGCCAAACACCTATGAAATGAGTCCGGAGAAGAGGCGTTGTTACTTCGATGTGAGTTTATAGTAAACACCACAAAAAGAATTATTTCCTCATTATAACCCACCAGAACGAGCGCAATCCGTACTTCCAGAACACCACGCTGGCCTATAATCGAGATAATTGCCTGGCTGTGTGCCTCCATCAGGCCGTGCTCAGGACCTGCAATTGCTCCACGCCGGTTTTTCTGCCTCCCATAGGTAAGTCTGCGGGAACTTACAACACTATCTGCTCAAACTAAACACTCTTATTACCTCCAGAGGGCATTCGGGAGTGCGGCATAGAGGATGCCCAGTGTATGGGCACCAATGCTGACATTTATAGCTACACTAAGACGGGCGACCAAGATAAGTACATAAACGACGAGCGACGCGGCCACTTTTGCCACTGCCCCGACAATTGCAACTCGCTGCTGTACCAAATGACGCTTAATGTGAGAAATCTGGATTAGTAAGTTGATCTTCGCTTTTGTTAACTAAACTGCAATCAAACTGAATCACCTACAGCGGCAAAAACTCCACGGAGCGCCTGATCAAGGCCCAGATCTACTATGGCCAACGGGTGATGACGAAGATCATCACCAAACTCAAGTACACCAATATGGATTTGCTAGCCAACTTTGGCGGCATCGTCAGCCTCTATATAGGGGCCTCCGCCCTGAGTTTTGTGGAGTTTTTCCTGGTGTTGGGAAAGCTGCTCTGGGCACTCATAAAGAATGTCAAGAAGGGTCTTAAGTCATATATTTAATAATAAAGTATGTAGTTACAAGATTACTTCTGCTTGGTTTCCTGATCCGTAGGATAACGTATGTAGATGGCCGGATGCGGCACAGTGGCCGGCGCCTCGGATAGCAGGTCCATGTAGGAGCAGCCGATGGCCAGGGCGCTGCCATCGTTGCTAAAGTTAAGCGTGGAAATGGAGGTGTCGTACTCGTGGAACTGGCACAGACGCTTCTTGTTGAACCCGTCCCAGATGTTCACGATTCCATCGGATCCGCCAGTGGCGAAGGTCTGATAGACATTGTGGAAACTCAGGGCATTTACGGGATAGATTTGCTCAACGTTATTGTCCTTGTTGCGGTGGCACTTGAAGGCGAACTTGCGGCGCTGCACCTCAGGATCGTGATCCAGATACTCGACAGCCACGCGGCCCTCGATGGAGGACATGACGTAGCCCTCCTTGTTGGGGAAGAGCCGGATGCAGCGGGTCTGGAACTTCAGCGAGGACTCCCGCTTCATGATGTAACTGTCCATTTTGCGCAGGTCCCAGATGAGCACCTTGCGATCGTTGGTGGCCACCACGATCTTCTCGTCGATGACGGACATGGAGTAGACCTTGCCGTTGTTCTGCTCGTAGGTGCCGACGCAGCGCTTCTCGCGCATATCCCACAGCTTGATGCTCCTGTCCCAGCTGCCGGTGAGGATGCCGTTCACAAACTCCGCATATTCCACGCACCTGATGGGCTCCTCGTGCGCCCCCACAACGCTCTTCGCCTGCGTGTTCACATCGAACAGGCGCACCTGCCCGTCCAGGGAGCCGCTCACCACGTGCACAATGTCCTGGAAAGGGAAGGGTTAGCTGGGGATGCGGGTTAAGGCTCTATCACTCCACCCACCATGAAGGCACAGTCCAGGATGGGCGCTTCCTTGACGAACTTCTGACGCATCTGGTTTGCCGCCACATCGTAGAAGCGCAAAGTGCCGTCCCAGGAGGACGCCGCCATGTACTGATTCGATTTGGGGCCAAACTTCACCGCCGAGATCTGGTCCTCGGGCGGATTGCTCAACTTGAACTCTGGCGGACGCATTTTTTCAAATGATATTTTGTCAGAAAAATGCTAGTTGCAATATATCGATAAATATTTACTAAAGATGATATATATCACGATTTTGTGTTTGCCCTATCGAAATTGCGATATATTCATCGATTAATTTCTGTGTGACCACACCGAAGAGTGTGACCGCCTCCTAATATTCACTGTGTGGTGTTGCAGCACTGGCTTTTGAAAAAGACGTTCTTTAAATAAAAACGTAAACATAAAACGTGATGTCCCCCACCAAAGAAAAAAACAAGCGTTTTCAATAACATTAATATATATTTACTAAGTCAAGTCTAACAAAAACATCTACTAAACTACGAAGATGCGTTTGAATATCCTCAAAACAACAAAAAACATGGGAAAATATTTTGGTTACACTAAGCTACTGGGATGGGGAACACAGACGCACTTAAGTGGCATCTAGGCGTCGTTATGGAAGTACTCAATTTGGTGGTTCATGTTTTTCCTTGATTCTTCATGGGATTCCCCCATTTGAGCATTGGCCACTACTGCAGTTGCTGTTGCTGCTGGCTTCACTTGGTTTTCTTGCGAAAGGAACGCTGATCCGCCGCCGCAGGACCATCGTCCGCCGTGCTCAGCGCAATGGCAAACTGGGCGGCATAGTAGGTGATCATGATCTGGAGCCGGGCACCGGGCAGGGGCACGCCCATGAACATGGTGACCGCGATTAGGGCGTCGGAGATCACAAACAAAACGGCTCCGATGGCACAGAACACGGTTAGGAAGCTTCTGGCGTCCACGGCCCGGGCTAGGGATCGCCACAGCATTGTGGTGATCAGGAAACAGTAGATGGGCACGCCGATGATAAGTATTTCGTCCAGTTTCTGGTGTACAAAGTACACGACTGTAAAAAAGAGATCTATTAGTTATTTTTATTAAATACAAAAACTAACTTCGAAAAGCATGGAAAAATGTTTATACATTATTTCAAAATTGTATATAAATGAATATATTCAAAATATACAAATTTTAATTAAATAAATAAAAATTTTAGAGAGAAATAAATCCAAACTTACAAAGTGAAACGGCCACATAGAGTCCTAACCCGATGAGCCACTTCACGGGCTTCCAGCCAAAGGCGCTGACATAGAAGACATGCGCCATGCCAAAGGATATCATGCCGAAGGGAAACAGGTTCACATTGAGCAAGGCATCACCGCCACAGGAGAAGATGAGGCCCATCAGGATCCAAAGAGAGCGGCGGTATCTGAAATTATTTGGGTACCTCTTAGTAATTTGTTTGGCTTAAGTGTAAACATAACCCACTCCTTCTTAAGCGAGAAGCCCTTGGCCACCACATAGAACATCAGGGCCACAATGGGCAGACACTTCAGCACTGTGGTCCATAGCTCACCCTGGGGATCCCGGCGCACCAGCGAGAAGTACAGGATGAGGGTGCCCAGAAAAGGCAGCAATTTGGGAGCCTGTGTCCTAGCCTTTAAAGTGGGAATTACATTTTAGAAAATATTTCAATTTCAATTTATAATAAACAATACACTTTATCTCATAACATTATATAATCTCTAGAGATACCACAAATTGCTTGGGTCAAGAAATAGACCAGCGATTAACTCTAATCTTAGCCATGGTGGGTCCAAAATACACCCAACCAAACCACCGATTAAGGAAATCGAACGTTTTTCAGTTCAGATTAGATTAAAGCGTTTCGGTTTGAGGTTTCTATAGCTCTGAGTTGCCTCGTCAAACATTTATGGTTTATGATTTATGGAGTATGTTAATTTGCATGCCATTAGCAAGTGGTTAGTGCCGGGGTAGGTTATTATGAATAAGAAGTAGCTGGGGGCGTATGTGGGTGCAACTTTCGATTTCGGTGCAGGAGCTTTCAGAGCACTCCAGAGGAATGCAGAGAGATGGATGGCAGGATGGCCAAGAGGCCGAGAGGCAGTGTGTGCAAGGTCAAGGACGAAGCTTTACATTCTTTTTATAGACCCAGTTTCAGCGGTTAGATAAAGCATCCGCATCAAATAATGGAGGTTATCTTTTGTAAAGACTGTAACTCAAACAATATTTAGGGGCAGTTGGCTTAAATAACTAAATATTTATATTCAAATTTCAGGAAGTAATAAGAAACTCCTTGTATTTGTTTATAAAACTTGTTTGCCTTATTTTGTAAACAAAGCAAGAGTAGAATTTCATTATTTTTTTACATGTCAAAGCAAATATCAAATCAAGGGTTGACATAACGAATCTGAAAGTAAACCGGCATCAGCAAATATCCAATTTAGTTGCATTTGAATAGGTTACATGGTATACTTGTTATGATTAAATTCCTTGTTTTTTTAAAGCACAGGTGACATTTCAAGTTTAAATAAAAATGAATTATTAACAAATTGTCAAACAGCACGAGGCATTAAAAATACATAACCTACTTCAAAACAAATTCTATCTTAAGACACTTAATTTCTTTGATCTGGTCTGAAATTTTTATATTTCTATAATTATAAATGAGTCTCTTCAGGGGACTTGCTTTAAACTTTAAACACAGACTTAAAGCTCCCGAATCACTTACGAATTGCCCGAAATCATTCATTGCGGCAGGTAATTAGTGCAAATTACAACTATTAAGTCTGCTTAAAAGTCTGTCCAAGCTGCACTTTCACACGATTCCGATACCGTATATATATAGAGTATCACAAACGATACGAGCGCGGAATCGAAAATAAACAAAAACTGGCCGCCACCCCGCGAACGTTGAATGGAAAAGCTGGGAAGGAAAACAATGCTAATAATACTTAATAATAATAAGGTGGAAAAGAACACGTTGCGAGCGGCACGGGCAACGTCAATAAACTGAAACCGAAACTGAAAACTGAGGCGAAGCGTATAAATTTTCGATTCGCTGGACAAAAGTTTCTTTCTATCCTCTGCTTTCCGGAGAGAACTCACTCGGCCGGACATGTGGTGTGCAGCATGTGTATGCAGCATTCTGCAGATACACAATAGCACAAACTCAGGAGGGGCAGATTGATTATTTTTCACCTTTTGTTATTATCACAGAGCACTGAGAGAGGGAACTCAGAATTGAGAGCTTTGCTCACGCAACAGGTTAATTGAGCCACGAGAGCTGACCGCCGAAAAAGCTCACCAAACTCAACCCCAAAGATACACAGGCGCAGTAGCTGTTCCTCTCTCTGTATCTTTTCCAAAACAAAGCAACAATCTCTGCACACACTTTCACTTCGGCCGGAGCTTTCACTCTGGAGAAGCTTTCGTTGGGCTATCAACTTTTTCGCCAGCTTATTTTGGCCAAAAAGTTCATTCCCTTACGAGTTGTGGCATTTTTCAGGCGTGCGAAGGAATTCCTCAGCTGTCACGCAGAATTTCAACAGCAATTTAACATTAAAAAAGTGCAGAAAATATAAATATTTAAGAGCCGCGGTAAGTCCAAGTCTTGGGCCTAAAAGTATGCTGAAACAAAATTGTGGAAAGTCCAGAAAGACCTTCCCTAAGGGGGAAATCCTTGTGGCAGAGTGTGGAAAATTGTGTATCCCTCGGACCCCACACAAGGGCTTCCTGTAAGCAAATATACACACTCCTGTACAGGCCAAGGAGGTGAGGGGCTGAAAATTAAAGCCAGTGGCCACAGTGACACACATAGGGGACGCAGCACCCACCAGCTGTTGTGGCAAATGGTGTACACTCCTCATAAATGCCATAAATTATGCAAAGTAAAATTATGGTAATGCCCCGGGCCAGAAAAAAGCAAGAGTGCGCGAGCCTTGCCAACAAAGGCTGACTGGCACACACACACTTGACCTCCAAGGAAAGCCAAGAGCCAAGACAGGGGGACGTGGCGCACACACTCGAGATACTGCAGGGACATGGAAATGGACGTGGACGTGGGCTCACGTACCACAGACATCCTCCCCAAAGCCTTTCCCCGCCCAAGTGCAGGTTGAACTTGAGAAAATGTATATTTTTCGCACTGAATCGATGCCAGAATCTCCAAGGAACACCCACATCAAACTGGGTAGCACTTAATTTGGGAAAATCGTTTATAGATTGTTTGAAACGTACTGTAGGATTAATTTGTGATTTTTGGGGGCCAAGAATTATGCAACAAAATGGTCAGAAATATACATTATCTTGAATGTGACCCAGATATCTTCATGTATGTCAAATTCATTTCAATTCCTCTTTCATTTAAAACTTTAAGGTCTCAAAGTCCATGTACACTTGTCTAAGCTATACCAAATTGTAGCTCACTTCTAACACCCTTTTTAGGGCAATTTCTAATCCTTATAAATGGATGAAAGTCATCAAAGAATAATGGCAAATATTTATATAGATAAAATAAATAAATTATTAATAATTGAAGAGCAGTTTGTAAACTGAGTACAAGAGCTTAACAAGCTTAACATATATAAAAATACGTTTTTATATTCCTAATGCTTTAAGGTAATTAATTATACATAAAAGGTTATTAAATAGGTTAACATTGCATAACTAAATATGCAAGATATTAACCAACTTAATTAGATTGTTTGAAAACCACTTCCACTTATTTGAAAGTACTCTTTGTGAATAATTGATTGGCTTGCCAATAACTGAATTGTCCCGACTAAACCCCTCGTTTAATCCCCGAAATAGATCGAGTAGAAGAGGTAGCCCGCAGCAACACGCGACATGGCGTGTCCCTTCTTCCGGCGAGCGGACTCGCTAACACGCCAGCCCTCGGTTATCGCCGAGCCTGGCGCCCATTGGGCTCTGGAGGATGATGACGTCGTCTCGGGCGACGCTCTGACCCTCACCCACCTGCAGATGGCCATCCAGCTGCTGACGGCGCCGTCGAACGAGGATCTCAACACGGCCGTCACCTCGCTGATAGCCAAGTATCGCCAGAACTGGCCCAACATACACAAGCTGTGAGTGCAATCCCTTCAGAAATGTATAGCTTATACTGGAGTACAACCCCCTTTAGAAAATTGGATCCTCAGACCTTCAAGAGCTGCGCCAACTATGACTACTTGGCCGACATCCAGGAGCTGCTGCTCAAGATGGACGAGGCGAGTGCCAGCGAGATCCTGGTGCTTCTGGGAGAGGAGCTAATCACCTGCTGCTGCACGGGAATCATTGAGCGGGCCTTCCGCTGCCTGGGCACGGATCTGCAGGAGTTTCTGGGCTCCCTTGACGGGGTCTACGATGTGCTGAAGCTGCAGGAGGTGAGTCTCTTTGACCTTTGCCAAGTATTTTCAAAATGATGGCTGTACCGATCCCCAGGAGGATGTGACCGACACTGGCTTCGTGTGCGCCGGCGAGGGTGAACTGATCTTCACCTCGGAGCGTCCGGTGATCGCCTGGCTGCTGCTGGGCTCCCTGAAGGCGCTCACCCGGATGCTGTACAAGGTGGACGTGAACATCAAGATCGAGCCCGTGGAGGGCGATGCCCGGCGCTATCGCTACCTGTTCTCGCTGGTCAAGGACAACGCCCAGACCATGCTGATGGGTCGACCCACCCTGGTCAGCAAGACCATACCGGAGACGGTGCAGCGGAGCAACTCGAGCAACGCCTCCGACCTGCAGATGAACTCGTCGAGCTTCTGCAAGATGTTCCCCTGGCACTTCATCATGAACGAGCAGCTGGAGCTGGTGCAGCTGGGCAGGGGCTTCAGCAAGCTGTACAAGCCGTACCTGGCGGACTTCGGCTGCCAGGCGAGCACCTACTTCGACTTCAAGCGGCCCAAGGGACTGACCATGAAGTTCCGGGACATAGTCAGGCGCACCTACACGCCCTTCCTGATCGGCTTGAACAGCCCGCCCGGAGTGTCGGACTTCCCGGCCATCGGCTTGGAGATCAAGGGCCAGATGGTGCACTGCCCGGAGTCCAACTCGCTGCTCTTCATCGGTTCACCCTTCCTGGACGGCCTGGATGGACTCACTTGCAATGGACTCTTCATTTCGGACATCCCATTGCACGACGCCACCCGGGAGGTCATCCTGGTGGGCGAGCAGGCTCGGGCGCAGGATGGGCTACGCCGACGCATGGACAAGCTGAAGAGCAGCATCGAGGAGGCCAATTCGGCGGTGACCAAGGAGCGGAAGAAGAACGTCAGCCTGCTGCATCTAATCTTTCCCGCTGAGATCGCCGAGAAGCTCTGGCTGGGCTCGTCCATCGACGCCAAGACCTACCCGGACGTCACGATCCTCTTCAGCGACATTGTGGGCTTCACCAGTATCTGCTCGCGGGCCACGCCATTCATGGTGATCAGCATGTTGGAGGGTCTGTACAAGGACTTCGACGAGTTCTGCGACTTCTTCGACGTGTACAAGGTGGAGACCATCGGGGATGCCTACTGCGTGGCCAGCGGCCTCCACCGCGCCTCCATATACGACGCCCACAAGGTGGCCTGGATGGCCCTCAAGATGATCGATGCCTGCTCGAAGCACATCACCCACGACGGCGAGCAAATCAAAATGAGGATTGGCCTGCACACGGGCACCGTTCTGGCCGGTGTGGTGGGCAGGAAGATGCCCAGGTACTGCCTCTTCGGGCACAGCGTCACCATTGCCAACAAGTTTGAGTCGGGAAGTGAGGCGCTGAAGATCAACGTCAGTCCCACTACCAAGGAGTAAGAATTTGACTTCTCTTCTCAGGGAATATCTATTGATGTCTGTCTTTTCTGTCTCTTTCAGATGGCTGACCAAGCACGAGGGCTTCGACTTTGACCTGCAGCCGCGCGACCCTGCGTTCCTGCCCAAGGAGTTCCCCAATCCAGGCGGCAGCGAGACCTGCTACTTCCTCGAGGGCTACCGCAATCCGGCCCTGGACAGCCAACTGCCGCTGGTGGAGCACATCAATGCGGCCATGCAGACCATATCCGAGGGCGGCGATGCCTAGGAACCGAATCTCCCCTAGAAACCCACGCTCAGTAGTCGTAGTTCGGTGCACTTTTATTGTGGTTTTTGCCTGTTGCCCTGCTTAGCCCAAAAACAATAAACTCAAGCATATTCCAGCACACTTTATTGGTAACCAGGATCCTCGCGGGGGTCTTCAAGCGGCCTTCTTGTTGGCCTCCTCCTGCTTGGCCCGCACGAAGGCCTTCACCTTGTCTCCGATCTTGCTGGCCATGAGGCACTGGTGTCCGCGGAACGCCCACTCGTCCACGGAGCTCTTCTGCGCGTTGTTGTCGATGCAGCCCTCGGCAATGCGCAGGGCCTCCTCCTCGGTCAGGTCCATCTTGAACTGCTTGGCCAGGCGGTCGGCGTGGTAGCCCTGGTGCTCGCAGAAGATGTCCAGCTTGGTGGCCGTGCAGGTGAGGTACTTGCGCACATCCTCCTCGTCGGGGAAGATCAGCTGCTTCAGCTGGTTGATCTGATCGGAGCTCAGGGGGTGCTCCTTCAGGCACTCCACGCGGATCTTCTTGATGTCCTCGCCGGACTTGGGTGTCCACTCGCCATCGGCATGGGCCTATATATTGTTAATTATGTATTTAATTTACATTGAAACGTAGGGATTTAAGTTTTAATTATTCTACATTGTTTAGAATTCGACAATAAAACTGTTTCGTTAATAAATAAGATATATACGTGATTTTTATAGTCTTGCAGGGAATTACAATTTCCATCAGAAGCTTGCAACACAATGAAGCAGTCATTTTTGACACTAAAAATCATAGATATTCTTGATTCTTGAAGACATGTCCGCAAGACAAAAACACGTATCAATTATAAAAAATAGGTATAATTGTTGCTTTCTATTATTAGCTGTACAAAACTATTCTTGGAAAAATGCAAATTATCACAAAAAGCTCTTTGAAAGCTATAGTTAATTTAAGCATTTTCAACGTCAAGGCATTTATTTCCGAGAAAAGTGTAGAAAAAACTACAATTTCATTTTTATAACTTTTAATTTAGTATAAGTCTGTTTAGTCTTGCCTTTTTCAAGGTTATAAAATAATCTATGAACTAAAACCATAGGTTATTTTGAATTATTAATCCTTTTTATGAGATCATTCATTAAATTCTTTTCATCAGACTCCAAGATGTGCTTTTAGTTGATTAATTCGTATGTCATTTTTGCTATGTTTGCGTTGCATTCCCCGCTTTTCACCTCCGACTTAATGCATTTATTTTATTTTCTATATACACACCGCAGCGCACAGGGCCAGAGCAACGATCAGATACTTGAGCATATTTTAATTACTATATAGAGGCACGATCGCGACAGAGTTGATATTCCAGACTGAAGCGCCGACGGGGAGGTTGCCTGGCTTTATAGCCGATCTCCGATCGTGGGCTGTGCTCTCCTTAGACTTTTCTCTGTGTCAAGAGTTCAGCGATAAGACTAAGGCACTTCGGTCCGCTGATAAGTCGGGAACGAAAGCCAGACTCCGACTGGAATCGAATCATTCGCTCAGCTCTATTTGCTGCGCGAAACTTGTTTTCCTGATTAACTTGTTTATTGAATAGATTTTCGCGATTATCCACGGTAAGTAGTCTGCTGAACTGAGCTTTCCATTTTACATTTACTTTTGATTACGAGTCATCGTCACCTGTGATGCCGCTTTATCTCTTTCATAGATCTTTCATTGGGCTGGAAACTATTTCCTGGTTCAATGGAAACACTAAATAGGTTTTACTAATACAATAAGTGGGATGTGCATATTACTCTGTGGATTTTATGTGATTTTAATAGGTGCACTTGAAGCTATTTTTAAGAAAGATTTTGCCTGACAACTTATAGCCTTAATTAATCATAAAATACGTTTGTAATTCCTTTAATATATAATTAATAAATATATTTACAATTTCTATTAATTGCATCGCTGACCAAAAAGGAGCTCAGCTCTAATTGGAGGCCCCAGACAGGGAGCCTCACCACTGTTACCTAATTGCATCGCTAGGATTGCATCTTTAAGATTACTTATTAAAGTTTATTAGTCACAGAAAATAATATCTGCGTTAAATAATTAAATATTAATATTTTTACATTTTACATGGAAAATATTACAAATTATAATATTAAGATGTTCTTCTTATTTTGTCACTGTTCTTCCAACAATAACAAATCCCAAAAAAATAGTTCGTAAAACCGCCTTTTCGCCATGACATTGCACTTGACCCCTTATCAGCTCTTATGGTATTTCCGAGTCCCCCAAATACAGAGGCATACACCCATGTAGCCTACCACTGATAAGGCGAATCTCAGCTCACTTTCACCCATCCTCACGGATGAGTTTCAGGAGCCATTCAAGTGGCCAACTGTCAATTCGACGGCCATTATGCAACCCCATGCAATCGCATTTAATTAAATCAAATAAAATTCACAGCTGGCCGTCGAGTTCAAAATTAAATACGGCCCGGGGCCACGGAGAGATGTCATTACGACGGGATGATTTCGAGCACTATATATGTGTACAGTGGCGGGCAAACTGATAGGAAAGGAAAATATAGCCAGTAAAAGTACTCAAATATTTTTTTGTTTAACGTATTTAAGTTAAATAAGAATTATTCCTTCCTTAGGTCGTTAAATATTTGCATATTTTGATGAGAGAAGACAAGAATGGAAGCTGAATTCGGGAAGCCGAAGATATCTATCATAACTAAACCAAAACTTTTCTGTGCTAATTTTTATTAGGTTAACAAACCAGCATACGAGTATACACATTAAAATTTTTAAGTTTAAAATATTTTGTCCATTTTTGACAATTTGAACCCCTTATAAAATTTTGACTGAAATAACAATACCCTCCCAGTTTATAATGTCTCCATTTACCATATTAATGATTGTTACATATTTTGTAAAATGTTTGGAACTACTTTATAATACAAAACAACATTTTCTTAATTTTAAAGTCTTATTTTTACGTTCTCAACTGTTCTCAGGAGCATGTAGTTGGGCAAAATAAGCGCAAACCCGCTGGTTCGCTGGGAACTAATAACAGTAGCCTCAAAGGGGCGTCCATCCCGCACTCTCCCGTTCACAAACTATTATTATTATTCAGAGAAGGCGAGTCCTTAACGGAGGGTTAGATAGCAGGGTAAAAAAGGAAAGAGTTTAGAGGTCCTGTCGCAATCGGAAACAGTGTTTATAACGAGTATATCCCAAACAATGGTCATGATTACCATCTCGTTCTCAATTTCTCTCCCCCGGCACTCTCTGTTCTCCTTTTTTTTGTTGGGTTATTAGGAAAATTATACAAAATATATATACAAGAGGCTGTTGAGGTGAAAATTATATTAACACCCCAATGGGAGAGGGACAGAGCGTGTCAATGGCCCAAGAGTCAGGGAGGCATCAGGTTACTGGGATTGGAAAACTGCAGTTAACGATCTCTCATAGGCGGGTGTCAAATGTTCCAATGCCCCGGAATTCGCAATATTGTATAAACTGCCAGCTCCTTTAGCCAATTGTTTGAAATTCGAGTTTCCTGTATTGAAGGACTTTGAATGGGAACGTGAATGTGATATGAGGCTTTTTTTAAGAGTGCCTATATATCAGGCACATCCTTCGGTCTTTGTCCATTTTGGCGTGTGTCATATGAGAGTTCTTTCTTCAGATATTTGTGAAAGTAAATATATTGCCTTTCTAAATAGAATTTAAAATTTTAACAAAAAATACATAATTAGTTGATATTAAATTAAAATGTTGAAAACAAATGGAAATTTGTTTGATATTTATTTTCTTGTTCGAGTTTTGCTATAAACACAGATTTAGAGTAGAAATTGGAATGATTCTGTATGTTATTTAACGCCTTAATAAATTACATAATTAAAAATTATACTGATATTAAAAAAAACACTACCTTACAAGGTTTTTACTAACCATATTCCAGGTAATATTTCCTTTACAATTCCTTTCTGAATTAAAAACTTCTAGAAAAGTAGAAATTGTTCGCTGTTCTGCATGTGGCAGAAGACAATTCTAGCAACTTCTTGCTGGCAGCCAGAGATTTTTTCAGTTAACAAAATGGCAGCCGCAAAAAGTTTCCTTGAACTTTTAACAAAATTTCACGTTTCCATGATTTTCCGGCTGCCGCCTTCGCCTTGGCCCACGAAACAGGCAGAGAGAGAGAGCACTTCCGGCGCAAGAAAGGCAAAATGTAATTTCATGGCTCGGTGAACGAATCCGAATACATGAGAGTTCAAAGTTTCAGCTTGTTGCGACGCCGAGGAGACTGTCACAGGATGCTGGCAGGACTTGAAAGCGCAGGAAGGAAGTTATTTAATGAGATTTTCTTGACGTCAAAGATAAGTCGAAGGAGCGATTTTCTTCGTGGCCAGTGGAAATCTGTAAAACAATATGCAAAGAAAGCACCGAGCACCACGAGGGTGTGTGTATCTCCGCAGTCCGCTCTGTGGAGAATGAAAAGGATGAGAGTAGGAAAGCAGGAGAGCAGGACAATTGTTGCACACACTTGAAATTAAATTAACTTTTTCGACCGTCGCCTGCCTGCATTGTTCAGAAAATCCAGTCAAAGGCCGCTGTTCCTGACAGTTCCAAGTTGCCGGAGGTTGGGCATCTGCTACTATGTGGAGAGACCTCACAGAACTAGAGACTTGGGGTCTCTCGGGGTCGTGTGCGGCACCCGAAAAGAAATCAAAAAACAAACACCAATCGCCATCGAATCGTATGAATGGGGCAATGACGCAAGGAAATCTCATTAGCCGCAATGTCTTCAAGTTTCAGTTTTTAATTTTTACATTATTTCGTTGTGTTTCTTGTTTGTTTTCGCTGTGGAAAGATCTTTCTCTGTATACATTTTTTCGGTGGTTTCTTGATCAAATAATTCTGCGGCCACTGCACGTTAAATATTTGTCAACATTTTAAAGGCCTTTTTTCCTTTGTCTCCCCCCGTTTGAGCCTCTTCCCATTTTTTACTTTAACTGACTCAATCAGAAGCAGTCGCTGGGCACTTGAGCTGGGGCTGGGAGACGGAGTCGGAGGCATCAAAAGACCAGCAGGGCGACCAGCGAGATGACCAGCAGCAAAAGTGGCCAAGTGGCCGAGCTAAGTAAAGTAGCAATGAATGATGATCCCCGGCGATATTTCAACTTTCCTCGAGACCGAGATCCCATAGCCAGCGGCTACTTATTACACCGCTGTCAACACGTCCAATTCATGTCCGAGATCTCAGTTTTCCTTAACGAGATCTAATGATTTTAGTTTTGCATAAAATACAGCTATTGAATACACTTTAAATTACAGGA
Organism: Drosophila tsacasi; assembly: GCA_018904565.1. NCBI lineage: Eukaryota > Metazoa > Arthropoda > Insecta > Diptera > Drosophilidae > Drosophila > Drosophila tsacasi. The sequence goes on along the minus strand of JAEIHY010017608.1, from coordinate 8,944 downwards.
ATGTAAGACATTTTAGAAGCTTTTAAGTATATTTGTAAAGTGTTCCTGAGGAGGTTATTAAATGTCTGTTTACATGACCAACAATTATTATGTACAACTCCTTTAAAAGAGGTTAAATAATATGATACATGTTTGCTTTTATAAAATATTAAAATATATTAAAACATTTTAATAGGTTTGAGAAATTTTTGGCTAACTTAATTCAAATCAGGGCAAAATCAAAAATATTTGAAAATAATATAAAGACTTCCCATATTCTCTTATTTGTTGAGCAATGTATGGTATTTAAATTAAATTTTAACCCCCTTGATCTACCTAAAAATTCCTTTAAACTTTGAATTAAATATATTATTTCAATTAATTAATCAACTGTTTTCAACATCAAAAACTTTTGACCTGAGGTATAATCCTAAATATCTAATCTCAAAGCAAATTTTAGCCCGTTCACCGCATCTCCTTTGAATATCCTTTTCTGAAAACCAGTCGGCTTTTATAGCACATACAAAGTACTTCCTTTTCATAGGGCATTTATGATTCCTCGTATCTCTTTTGATTGATTTCCATTTCTGGGTACGATTTATTTTGTTGATTTCATTCCATTTCCATTGTTGTTGCCATGCTGCGCATGTTGCCTTGGCTGTTGATTATTGTTGTGAGTGTGTGAGTGTGTGTGCGCCTTATATTGTTTGTATTGGACCGCCGTCACTCCTCCACCCTTTGCCCCAGGGCTGTCCCCTACCACCACCCCGTCCCGCTCCTTTCACGGGGGCAGTTCAAGCGTGAAGAGAGGCAGCCAAAGCGACGACATAATGGACATGTTTCAGCTTTTGTTGTGGCAAGCACACAGCGAAGAAAATACTGTATTGTTGGTTAATCTGATTTGTTTTTAATAAAATAATTAGTTTCAATTAATTTAAGAATTATTATATGATAATATAACAATAATCAAATATTAAAAGGGAAAAACCTTCCTAAGGATGGTAGGAAATATAAATAATAATGCTGTATCAATATATGGGACCAATAAAATGGGGAAAATGAGAAAAGTAAGTTCGATAATACCGATACTTAAATACTAAATACAATATTTACCGATACTTAAAATTTCGATATCATATCATACTTTTACCCTTTTAAAATATCCCCAGTAAGTAACAATTATATTTTCTTCTGTGTAAAAGCAGCAGCCCCTGCAGTCATACCACATGCTATCTCCATTTCCAAGGACCTCCCAACCTAAGCAATCAATTAATAATACTCTCTGAAGTAGTTTTCATGGAAAACTTATTGTATCCATATTTTATTAAAAGTTTCTCCTCTTTTCTCTGTCTGTACAAGCCGCAGAGCAGTCGAAGTTGTCAGCTCCAGTGCTGCTCAACTAATTTGCATATTTGGTCGCAGTAAAAACACTTTATAAGTGGCCACCCAAGGGGGAGCTGGTCCCCCCGTGAGTATATGTTCGTGTACATATAGAGGCGCACTTTAAACAAAGTTAAAATGCGAGAAATTGGCCCTGCGCAAAAACACCAGTAGCCGCAGCTGCTGGCTGGCTCCTAGGCTGCTCCCAGCTCCCACATTTACTCCTGGCCATTTACTGTTGCCAACGACTGTGGCGGTCGCCGTCGGAGGATCTGGAACTGCCCCCTAGCTTCTCTCTCTCAGTGCGTGCGTGTGTGTGAGCCCCAAGGACCTGCACAGACACAGACAGACTGGAAACTTGTTTCTTTTGGCCCAAACTTGTACAACATTGTTGCCGCTTTATGTTCTACTCTCTCCGCTGTGCATGTGTGCGTGAGTGAGAGAGGTTCCTGGCTCCGCCTCCCTCAATGGGCGGAGTCTTTCCAGAGATAGAGAGAGAGAGTGTGTGTCTCTGAGAGAAATTACTGATTTATAGGGAGCGGAAACGAGCGAGAGAGAGGATAGACGCGCGCAGTGTTGCCGCCCCCGTCGCACGCTCGCTGGAAGGGAGCACGTCCTCGGTTTGTTTCAATTGCAATAAATTTGTAACATTCTAATAGGCCAACTTCCAGCTGCCGCCCACCACCCAAGGGGGAAAAAATGAATTTAAAAAAAGCAACTCTGTGTGCTGGATACCACCTCATGTATGTATTTCAGTGCTTATGTAACCAGACTTTGTTATTTTTATTGCATATTTATGGAGCTCATACTCCAAAGGGATGTATTTAATTTCTAGAGTTTTATAAATAATAATAAATGATAATTAATAAATGAAAGAGACTTAAATCCTTATTTCTTAACGATGTCTTCAGATTCCTTTTATTTTAACAAGAAATGACAAAAAAAGAACAACTACACTTTAAATGACCAAATTTCTCAAATATTTTCGTTCATATTTTCATAATTTCATTCTCAGGAAAAAGGATTAAAAAGAGCATTATTAAAATTTTTAAATAAAAAAACATTAAACAAAACAAAAAGCAAAACCGAAATTAAAACCAAATTAAACACTTAAATTACAATAAAATAAATTAGGAAAGCAATTTAAAAATGTGTTAGAATGAAAATTTGTTTCTAGCAAAGAGAAAGAACAAAGGACTCAGATCAAAACAAATAAAACCTAATTTATAATTGAAATTACCCGCTCAGTTTCCTCAAGACAACCAATTTAGCTTTCAATTGTATTTTTAAATATTTCGCATCATTTCAAGTATAATGAACAAATAAACAATTATTTTGTGTACCATCAGCACTCGTTGCGTTTTATTCATGGAGATTTTAGCACACTCTCCAGACAGCTGGAAATGAAAGACAAGTGGCAGTGTGCCAAAAAGCCAGAAACTTTAGGGTTTTAGTTGGCGCCAAAGATGGTGGAATGGGAAGGGCGGGCCTTTAAGCCCCTCGCTGGCACTCGACGAAGAGCAACAAGAGTTGCGAGAGTGCGTGGGGTTTTTTGGCCGCCTTTCCTGCCATGCCAACCAGAGGCGAGGTCGCAACAACAACGCTTTTTGGTTGGCCAAAGCCATTAAAGCGGGGCCCCCAGCAAAGCTCTCTCACCAGCGCACTCACACACACACACACACACAATCAGGCACTCTCAGGGGCAACTGTGAAACAAAGGCAACACAAAGAAAATGAAAGAAACGCGACGGAGCAACCACCAATACCAGCAAAGCCAACCCCTGCCAGGGCACGGCATTGCGTATACGCCGCGTTTGCCGTTGCCGTCGCCGACGCCGCCTGGCCGCCTCGAGTGCACAATTTTGTATACAGTACCCAAAATTAGATTTTGAAACTTTTTTCTTAATTGCCAGCCTCTGTCGCTGTCGCTGTCGCAGTCGCCGTTGCCGTTGCCGTTGCCGTCGCTGTCGCTGCCTCTGTCTCCAGCTCAGCCACCACTTGGCTGCTGCTGCCTACGCCGACGCAGGCAGGCAGCTGCTGCGCCACACAAAGGTGGTTGCAACACTCTCTGAATTATTTTTCCCACATCTATGTACATACACATATATATACTTTCAACCCCCGTTTGCCCGAAGGGGCCTTTGTATTGGTAAATGTTGCCGCTTGCCGCCATTGCTGCTGCTTTCCTGCTGCTCCGTCGCTGCTGCTGCTGCGCTGCTCTGTGGCTTTTTGGCCAAAAAGTTGAATCAGTTGCAACCGAGGCCTCAGTGTGTCATGTCGTCCGTGCGGGTGATCTTTGAACAATAAAACTATAATGATAAACATGGAATCATAATGCTAAGCAACGGAAAATAATCAGAAACCGCAAAAGAAGCTCCAGCAGAAAGAAACTAAATCGAAAAAGTGTTGTGTGAAGTGTCTCTTCGGAACTCCTGAGTTCTTAAATAGTATTGATAATAGTTAAAAAAGAAGCTAATAAGAAACTATAAATATGAGTCTGCCGTCGGGCGTGGACATGCAGAATCTGATGTCGCAGCATCCAGTTTTGGGCGCTCTTCCGCCCGCCTTCTTCTTGCGCGCCGCCTCGGAAAGATATCAGAGAACGCCCAAGTGCGCCCGCTGCCGGAACCATGGAGTGGTACGTCTGGAGAGGATTTCGGAATTGGGTTTTTTGCTTAACAATATTCTATGGTTGCAGGTCAGCGCCTTGAAGGGCCACAAGCGCTACTGCCGCTGGCGGGACTGTGTCTGCGCCAAGTGCACACTGATCGCGGAACGTCAACGGGTGATGGCCGCTCAGGTGGGTTTTTCAAAATAGATTTACATTAAATTAGGCAAGGAAACTAACCAAAGAAAAGTTTGCGAAATAGGAAAAAAGAGGTTGCCTTAACACCTATTTCTATGAGTTCAATGTCAGGGTGTCATAGCTTCGGTTTCTGTTTAAGTAGTAAACTCTTTAAGCCTTTTGTTCTTCATACTACCCAGATATTTAAATTAGTAAATGTTAACATATAAAACAAACAGCTACAGCTGACATTTAGCAAATAAAGCATCAGATTTTAGAAAAACTATCTTTTTTTAAATGTTTTATTCTGTTTAAGGAACTTTCACTCTGTTTCTTGTTAAAAGCCCTTAATTTCCCTATAATCCATCTTAAATAAAAGATTTAAAGATCATTTTATTAACATAAACTACTCAAACCTTCCGCACCTAATACTTCTAAAACCTCTTCTCATATTAATCCCTCATCGTGTTACATTTTTCATTCACTAAAAGGTCAAATTTCCTCCAATTTCCTTGTTCCCTCACTTCCAGGTCGCCCTGCGTCGCCAACAGGCCCAGGAGGAGAACGAGGCCCGTGAGCTGGGCCTCCTGTACACCTCGGTTCCTGGCCAACAGAATGGCAGCAGCGATAGTGCCACGCCCACGCCACATAGCCCCAATCACAGTGGCAGCGGAGGATCGGCTAATGGAGGTTCCGGCCAGAACGGCGTCTTCCACGGCGGCATACCCTCGCCGCCCAGCGACGGCTTCGAGGCTAGCTCCACTCCCAATCACCACCAGCAGCCGCAGCAGCAGTCCCAGCACCACCACCACCAGCAGCCACATCCGCAGCAGCAGCAGCACCAGCTTGGCCACCATTCCCAGCAGTCGCAGCGCTTCAATGGCAACGAGTCCGACACGGAAGGACGCACCCGTTCGGAGCACCTCAGCGTCGGCTTCTCGCCCACGAGAACCGAGCTGGACGAGAGTCCCGGTAAGTTTGCTCAAGTAAATAATACCTATGGTAGATTTTACCATACACGGGAGAAAATAGGATTTAATTCAGAAACTGATGAAAACTAACAACAGTACAGCAGTACTAACTACAGTGATGGATTTCTGGGGGAAAAGGTTGAAAGAGAGGTGACGTTCTTGGGAGATAGTTAAGAAATGGTTGGAAAACTTTAAGATATATAAGATATGTTACGAATTGCGGATAAGTAATTTTATAAATATTCTTTATAAAATTATTTCCTAGTGGTTTTTCTGAAGTATTTATTTTTCCTCTGCAGGTACTTCCCCCTGCCATTTCCCGCACCTTAAAAAGCACTTTTCGCCTGGCCTCCTCCCCAAGTGGGCTTCAGATTCTTGGGGGCATACGTTGAGCGCGTGTTAAGAAAAATTTGTTTTCGATTGTTCAGAAATCAACGGTGCATAAAGTGCCACACTCGCGGTTGCATGTGCATAGCTGCCAGTGTGTGTGTAGAGCGTGTGCTGTGTGTGGGGGGTGTAGGTGTTGTTTTGACAAAGACTTAGCCAGCCAAGTTGCAGTCTAAGCACTTTGCCAAACGGCGCATAAAAAGGTCCTGGGGTAGCGATTAAGTTGAAGGAAACCCCAGGACCAAGGCCTAGGAAGGACCTCAAAGAGTTCAAATTGCAACAATTAAGTTAAAGTCCTCGTTAAGGAGTCAGCACTTGGCCAGGTTGCCCTTAAATAAGAAGTGTTTTATGCAAAAGGGTGTGAATTTATTAAAAAAGTGTTCAAGAAATTAAATTTGGAATTAAAAGATGATTGAAATGCACCAAGAAGAAATCTTGTCAATGAAACAAGATCAAAATTTATTTAAAAAATATATAGAATTCAGAAATATTATTTAACTAAAACAAAAAGAGTTTAACTTTTATCTTTAACTATTGTTTTACAAGATAAATCTCTATAAAACCAAGTAGACTTCCCACCCAAAGAGTTTCTCACCAGAATTCCACAATTATATTCGCCACAAAGGAAAACCCACTCAAATATCGAACAATAAAAGTGATTGTAACATTATCCAATATTATTGTGTATTATCCCGACTAAGCCAATCAATTTTGAAGCAGATTGCCTTACAAAAACCCAACTGCAACTCCCCTCATTTTCGAATCAAATGCCAAACAGTTACAAAGTCTGACGGGGCAGAAGGATATCAAGGACCTGTTCGGCTTCACATCAACCCAGTCCCAGTCATTAGGACTATCTGCTATCAGGGAGTAAGACAAGCCCAAGCTGAGGGTCTCCGGACAAGGAAGAAACGTGAGATACTCCCCCGTGCGGTGGCTCACTTGTCCTTGTTTGTGCGCCTTTTTTACGAGAAAGAAAAACACAGAAGGATTCTCACGCGAATCAATCGGAGGAGAGAGCCATGAACCTGTCTATATTTAAGGTACTCGACTACCTTTTTATTTGCAATGAAATCCAAGACGATTTCACGCTTGGATTTGTATTTTCGGTTACCGCTGCGATTGGATATTATATATTGGTATCCACGCACCCCTCGAACTTAATTAAATTTTCACTGCGGCTTCGTGAACTGCAGAATCAAACAAAAAAGGAAAAAAGAAGAGCCGAAGGTAGGGGAAAACAAAAAAAATATCATATAGCTTGTTTCATTTCTGAACAAACAATAAAAAAACAGCAGGTTGTCCCACGTTGGCATGTCAACGCATCCTGCGCATCCTTCTCGCTGTTTGCGATTCCCGTGATTACATTTTTCCCATTTCTACATTTGATACTTTTATTTGCTCTGAGCTCTGTCAAGTGGAAAACCGCACAGTTTCCACTTTCCACTACCTGGTTTATACAGGCAGGGGAAAACATTAAGAGTTTAGATTTTGAATAAGGTTATATCTCTTAATGGGATAATTGGAAAATAGATTTGAGAATTACAACAATTAAAACAATGTTGATAATTGAAGTGGCTCCAAAATAGGTACTCATGGTGGCTCATAGTAGTTGTCTTTGGGGAAAAGTGAAGAAATATGATATATCAAACTTTAAATCATATATATTCTTCTCCTAATAAACTAATCCCAAAAATGTCTCTTCTTTTGTATCCTCTCAGTTTCCAAACGCGGCGCAGCTTTGTCTAACGAAACCGACCAGGACACCGGCTCCGAATCGGGTTCCCCCAGCAGTCCGCGGCCCAAGGTGGCCGGACTCTTCAACCTGACCGCCAGCCTGTCGCCCGCCCGCACCGGACCGCCCAGCTCGCCGGAATCGGACCTGGATGTGGACTCCGCGCCGGACGAGGCCACTCCGGAGAATCTCAGCCTGAAGAAAGAGGACAGCCAGTCGCCACCCAACACGCCCGCCGAGAATCTTCACTTGCTGCGCTCCTTCGGCGGCAGTCATGGCCAGGGCTTCCTGCCCTACCACCACACACAGTTCCTGGCAGCTGCCGGACTACCAGCTCACCACCATCCGCCGGAGCAGCCGCCTAATCTGCCGCAGCATCCGCAGAACCTTCAGCAGCAGAGATCCCCCATCGATGTCCTGATGCGGGTCTTTCCCAACCGACGGCGCAGCGACGTGGAGCAGCTGATGCAGCGCTTCCGCGGCGATGTCCTCCAGGCCATGGAGTGCATGCTGGCCGGCGAGGATCTGGGCCAGACCCCAACGCCGCCGCAGGTGCCGCCCTCGCCGCCCTTTCCCATGAAGTCAGCCTTCTCGCCTCTGGTGCCGCCCTCGGTCTTTGGCTCGCCCACGCACCGCTACCATCCCTTTATGCAGGCCCACGCCAAGCGGTTCCTGTCCGCTCCCTATGCCGGCACTGGGTACCTGCCAGGCGTCCTCAGCGCGGCGGATATCGAGCAGTCGGAGTCGAACGGAGCCGGGGGTATCGGGCTGGATCGCAGCAGCAATGCCGGGGACTCCCAGGATTGAGGCAGCGAACCGGAGGCCAACGGCGCCGCCGTCTTCCGGCCTTTCGAGTAGGATTTTCCCGAATGCCAAATCACAGACACAAACCTAAGCTGGGTGGAGAAATCAGTTCTAATAATTGCTAAACACGACTCTGGGTTCAAGGCAGCGTTTTGAAATAAATTTCAGACCGTAATGTCCTTTAATGTTAATGTTTAAAAATATTATATTATTTTATTTTTTCAAATTTCTTCAAATTGCTAATGTTAGAACGACTTTTTCCCTCCAGCATCATCTCGATTTGTCCTAGCTATGCCTAAAACTAAGTGTAAATTATAGTTTACTCTTAAACTCTTAGCGCAAGTATTGTAACATAGAATTCGTATTAATAAAATTAAGAGAACGCAAATCACTTGATCCCAGTTATAAGCGCCATAAAATGTATTTGTTTAGCTGAAATTAATATATTCAGACGATGAGGAGATTACCTAATTGAGATATCCGTGTGTACCATATAAACCATATAAAACTATATATTAAATATCATATTATGTATTAGATAAAAATACATTTCAAACACTGTGTTAAAGTATTTAATAAATCTACAAATAATTCAATAAAATTAAAATGAGAAAATTACACAAAAACGTTTCAAATAATTTTGAAGGGAATTTGGGGATAGAATGAAAGAGGAAAGTCATTACCTTTTTCATTACAAATTAAGGAAAACATTTCTTAGAGTCGCAACCTTACAGATTTCTGGAAATATTAAAAAAACGTTTGACTTAGAAAAAGTTCAATTTTTAAATAAATTTAGCTAAAATAAACATGCAAATTATAAATAAAACTATTTAAATAGTTTGTTGTTGCCATCTTATTATTTTAAATTTCCCCTCATTAAAACGCAAACATACTTAAGGGGGG
>JAEIHY010017602.1:0-18922 GCA_018904565.1 Drosophila tsacasi | reverse complement strand
AGTCCATTGTTTTCGCAAGGCGGACTTCGAACGGCTGAATAACTTTATATCTGATTTTAATTGGTCCGATCTATACATGTGCACTGACATGGCTGATACTGTGCATTTTTTTTGCCATGAATTAAAGTTCAACTTGTTGAACGCGCTGTGTTATAAAAATTGACTCGTTGCAGGGCGCAGTTCTTTAAATTTCTAAAAAATATGCCAATTACTCACCCTTACTCGCATTCTTTTGAAAATACAACCGTAAATCATGATCAGGATATTGTCGATCTGTTTGCGCAGTTTTTTCAAACCACTCACTCGAGTTCCACTAGCTCAAATCATACTTATTCTTACATCATGCCTAAATCGAACTTAATCTTCAATCAACGGTAGACGAAAGCTCTATCCTTTTAGACATTCACCGTGTTAAGCCCGTTTATTTGCCCTGTCCTGACGGAATACCTGGCTGTGTACTTAGGTATTGTGCCGACGCCCTGTGCAATCCTCTTCGGACATTGTTTACCTTGTCCTTAGAAACCTCCCATTTTTCCCTTATGTGAAAGGAATCATTTATTATTCTCCTCCACAAAAAAGGTAGCAAATCGGATGCCAACTATAGAGGAATCTCAGGGCACAATAGACCCTAGTGGTCGCAGTGCACCAACCTCTTTAAATATTATTATAGAGGAATCTCTAAGTTGTCGGGCATCCCAAAACTTTTGGGAAATAACATTACTTCTCATTTACAGCCCCTGTGTAGATCAATATTTTCTCCATGTCAGCATGGATTTATAAAGCGAAGATCAACGACAACTAATCTTTTGGAGCTCACTTCCTTCATAATTAAGGGCTCCATAAAAACTTTCAGAAGGACGTAATCTATACTGATTTCAGTAAAGCATTTGAGTCTGTCAACCATTCTCCCCTTGTTCGGAAACTTAATCTAATGGGATTTCCGGTTGATCTGCTCAGTTGGATCTCAAGCTATCTGAATGGCAGGACGCAAAAGGTCTTTTTTAAAAACACCTTATCTAATGTTCTCAGGGTTACTTCTGGCGTCCCGCAAGGGAGCCATGATTTATTAACGACCTGACTAACTCCAGAGTAAGTAAGAGCAATAAAAGGGCGCTTCTTGCCAGTCTAATTTACAAACAGATCTTAATAATTTTCAAACATGGTGCCACATAAACCTATGAAACTGAAACGGCTCTAAATGCAAGCTAATGATATTTTCTCTTGTCGCTCCCAAGCTTGCGACTAACTGCTGCTCTTTGGAAAGAATGGCTATAGTTGATGATTTGGGTGTCCCCGTCCCCCTAAAACTTGACTTTATTGGTCATATGCATGGTAAATAAAGACAGATGAGCGAGCCCTTGGATTCATTAAACTGTAGTCAATAACCCTTATGGCGTTTGGAGCCCTCAGTACGGGATCCACAGGTTCAACAGAACATTTTACTTTTCGTGTTACGCGATTTAAACTAAGATGTAAACCAGAGGTTACCTCGTATTCTAGTAGACTACTGCTTATTAGGGTATTAACTTACCATCTCTATCTAATCTAATCCGCGGTGACATGGATTATTGGCTCGGCTTAACTTTCACGTACCGAGTATAAATACTAGATCATATCATATATCTTAGTGTTTCGCCACTGTTGAACTGATTTGAATTGAATTAACCCTTTAGAGTGTTATGCGCAAATTATAACGATTTGAACATAATAACATCAAACGTAGGCAGTCTTCCCAAACTAAAAACTTTAATTCTAACGTATTCCTCGTATTCCTTTTCCATACACCTAACACGAACAAGCATGTAAGTAGTGTAAAAAGAAAGAAATAAGAAATTGCAATAGTGATCATAAAAAATGGACACCTAACAAAAACTTTAAACAATTTTTGTGCGTACTTGAAACGGATTAGTTTAAAGAAATTCGGAAAAGCAGCTGGACGAACAATATCTAGAGTACTGATGTTGCAAAATTTGTGAAAGTTTTGATATTTTTTAACCGGCATACGATTTTAATAACCGCTTGAAAAAACCGATACTATACATCCGTGCTCAACTGTTGGTTATAACACGCACATAAATATTAAGCAAAAAACTTAAAAATTTGTACATTTTACATTTTAAATAGCTTTGATTAAAAAAAACGTACAAAACTGTTGGTTTTGTATTTGTACCTTATAAGTTTCAAACAAAAACTTCTGATATAAAACGAAAACACCCTTTAACGATGTATGTTAAGATAAAGGTGACGATGAAACTGAAGTGTTGTGAGGATTAACAAAAAAATGCATAATTACAAATAATTTTGTTCTCGGCATTAATCTTAAAAAAATGTAGCCTTGAAACGAATGACTTCTTCTAGAAACGAGTTAAATTATTAATAATTTATAATTGAGTGTTTTTGTTTAATATACATTACCCACAAAGATCTAAATTACTTCTACAAGTGGAAAGTCCTCTCTAAAAGATATCGTTAAAAAGTCTTAAAAGTTCTCAAGCTGAAGTCACTCACGTATTTACATTTATATTTGTTACATAGTATTAGTTGCCATATTTTTCGAAGAACAAGTGCATGTTTTCGAAATTTTATAATAAGTTTTTGTAACTAGATTACCACCTAGCAAAAGGGTTGGGTGGAACTAATTAGTAATTAATAAATGCTTGAGACCATCCACAAGCGGTCTCTCTGGTCGACGTATATTCTCCATTTAAACTTCAATGTATTATTTATCCAGAGATTCAGCGATGGACCTAGCCAGCACATCAACCGCGAACTTTACGTCTTGCTGGTTGATGCACATGGGAGGCTTGATGCGAAGGACCTGTGAAGATGCACGAAAGGATGCACGGATGAGACTAGAAGAGTTGGCGAAACGACCTGCGAAGGGCCTCCTGGGAGTCTGGCTCTCCTGGAGACCCCAGGGGGCTGGTTTCTTGTTAGTCAGATGGGCGCGAATGTGGACACAAGACCCCAGATGAGGATGCACTTAGCCACACGAAGAGCTTCCACTTACATTGCCATGCAGGCCGCCTCGTCCGAAGAGCACGCCCAAGTCCTTGCATGTCTCCCAGATTTCCAGCACATGAGGGGTGGCCAGCGGAGTGCGCTTCTCACGATCGCCCACCAGCTCGAGACCAATCATCAGGCCCTTTCCCCGCACGTCGCCGACAATCTCAAAGCGCTGCTGCAGCTCTGCCAGGCTCTCAAGAAAGTAGGTGCCGACTTCCAGGGAGTTGCGTTGCAGCTGTTCCTCCTCGATGACGTCCAGCACGGCGATGCCGACGGCACTGGCCATGGGGTTGCCGCCGTATGTGTTGAAGTGTAGCGCCTGACCCAGGGATGCCGCGATCTCGGGAGTGGTGACCACGGCGGCCAGGGGAAAGCCATTGCCAATGCCTTTAGCCATGGATACGATGTCCGGCACATAGTCGTGACCCTCGAAACCCCAAAAGTGCTCGCCAGTACGGCCGAATCCCGTCTGCACCTCGTCCGCCACGAACAGGCCTCCGTTGGCGCGGACTAGGGCGGCGGCCCGTTTAAGGTAGCCTTTGGGAAACTGCACCGTGCCGCCCACGCCTTGAATGGATTCGGCGAACATGGCCGCCACCTTTCCGCGCGGCAGCGAGTACTTGAAGGTCTGCTCCAGCTCATTGTAGTAGGCGTCGCCCGCGTTGCAGCCTTCCTGGCATTGGCACTTGCGAGTAGTTTGCACGGGCGAGTCTCGACAGGCTGACCCGCCCCATATGCCCTGGTAGGGGTCAGGGTTCATCACATGGACCAGCCCGTTGTTGACTCCAGGCAGCGGGAAGCGCCACGTAGAGTGTGCCGTCAGACCCATGGTGTACGGCGACATGCCGTGGTAGGCATTTCGGAAGGAGAGAATGTCCTGGTTGCCAGTATGCAGGCGCGCCATCAGCATGGCCAGGTCGTTGGCCTCCGAACCGGAGTTCACAAAGCACACGCTTTTCAGGTTTCCAGGGAACTTCGCCACCAGCCGCTCGGCGTACTCGTGGATCTTGGGATGCATGTATATGTTCGTTGTGTGCCATAACTTGGCGATCTGCTCGCTCAATGCCTGATTTACTTTTCTGTGTAGAATTAAAGTGGGTATTAGTGGAGCGAAACTCTAAAGTGATCATTAAATCAATTAAGTCACACAATAAAAATCAAGTAAGAACGCTTCAGTCTATTGAGGTCGACTGTGGGACAACAAAATACAAAACAATTATTCTTTAGATATTTGTATACACTTGCCGGGAATTATAATTGTAATAACGGAATCATTTACAACCCTATAAGATATATATATTCATGATCAGCATCAACAGCCGAATCAATCTAGCCATGTTATTCTGTCCTTCTGTCCGACTATACGCAAGCAGTCTTGAAACTTGTTCAGATAGCCTTCTATATATTCTCACTACTACTACTGTATAATTTATATCTATACTATATCTTATTTATATCTGAATGCAGATAGTCTTCTATATGCTCTCACTACTAAACAAGTCGAAACGGGCCGATCGGACAACTATATTTTATAGCTGCCACCATAGCTTAAACGTAACATCATTGTTTTTTTTATATTGTTCACTTTCTCACTGCTTATTGGTCATTGTTTATGGCTCCCTTGCTCTGTTGGCATACTTGGTGTTCGAATCCTTAAAATATTCCCAAACTTCACTGAACATTCTAATCAATCAGTGACAGCGACCAGGATTATGAGGAACAGTGAGTAAAGTAACGAAATTCAATGACAGCAAGAATTACAAAAATCGAAGAAGTCAACAGAAAATAATAAAGAAAGGACAAGTTTACTGTCTCAGTGTATTGATCAATTGCTGTTTGATTACAAACCCATCAGAAACCCTGCACAAGCCATGCCTCTGAAATATTACACATCTGCCACTACTTACGAGTATGTCCCATCTAAAATTTCTCTTGCGCATAGGTGCTTTCTTGCAAAATCCTTCGGTAAGCAATCGTTTTAAACAAATTTAAAATGTACAACAGATGAAAATATTTGCTGTGAAATTCGTACATATATCAAAATAAATTAAGATTAAAAAAAAAATTAGGCATATCAATCTTTGAAAAAATGATAGAAACAAAAAAAATCTTGCACTTGGAGCTCATTTATTAATTTTCCGTGAAACTTTTCATAAAATAATCTGCAAAGATAGCGACGCTTTGGCAGATCTAGAAAGCTTTCGATGGAAATAAATTATAATCGCACTCGATGTTTGTTTAAATATTACAATACAATTTTTGAAAGTCTGAATACATATTATTTGGATACTTTAGAAAAAAACAAAATTTATCATATGTACATTCTAATTATATAAATCGTAAAAAAAAATTTTTTTTCTAAAAGACTTAATATAGTGTTTTATTTCGTACAAATTTAAAATGTATAACGTTGTAGAATAATAATAAATAATAAAAAAGCTAACATCATTGGCTTTCTTTGTTTGGATGTAGACACAAAGAAATGGTTTTCTTGATATATCGATTCAGGTGAATTAATTGGTCTGAAAATGTTGTATTAAACTTATTCACTCACTATTCCAAATATTGATCGAAAATTCTTTTTACTTAACGGAAAAACAATCTGGAGATAATTTTACACATCGTTACTTTCAATGCAAAATTTCAAAAAAATATTAGTGCGCTTCTATTTCTATTTCCACACAAAAACTTGGCTTTCTGGAAAAATAGGCTATATCTCCGGTAGCTGGTACAAAGGAAGTGGTATTTCCGCAAGACAATATCTATTTAATATCTAATATCTAGACTAACAAGCCCCAACGTTGCTCCTCTGACTATTTTCAAACACCTTGCGAATCGAGTCCCCGGACTACAGCATTCTTACTTGGTTATGTTGCTTACGGGTGACAATGTCCCACGGACACAGTGACAATACCGCCGAACATGTCCAGGTAGTGTCGTCCCTCGTGGTCGTAGAGCCATTGCATGTGTCCCGCATGGATGACGAGAGGTTTCTTAAAGTGAGCCAGCAAGTTGGGCGTCAGGTGGGTGCGACGCGTTTCGAGTATCTTCTGGTAGCTGGGACCGTCGTATGCGGCCTGATTATGGTTACACTCCGGCATTGCGCTCTGGCCGGCGTTAATCGCGACTGGAGCCGCCTTTGAATGCAGTTTGGAGCTCCAGCTCTGGCTGGTAGTGGATCGCAGGAGCACCCGCTTAGTATGAGCTAAAAATAGTTAAAAAGTTTAAATAAAAGTGTAATGTGAAAATAAATTTACATTGAATTTCCTGATTTCTTTTATACGTGAATACGTAAACCCCTCCTGTTAGCATTAACGAGACAAATTTGTTTTAAAGAGTGCGCACTTTATGGAAATATCCTCGCAAATTAAGCGGAATGCAAATTAATTGGTACAGGGCATTGGTCTGGCGGAATGCAAGTGCAAGGTTGTATGGAAACAAACACATATTGTGACTAAATTACACAGAAACAAAATAATTTGTTTATGACAGCGACACCAATGGGGCTAGGATTGGATACTAAGAACCTGGCTGAGGCTACCGCAGTTTACACAGGTGCACAATCTTTTTGTAATGAAATGCGAATCAAGCGTGATAGAGTCATCCTATTTCGTATTATTACTACCTGCACTACATAGAAGACTAGAATAAAATAAAAACAAATTAAAATTTAATTTAAGTGATGTGCCCAGTCAACGTTTTCACAATTGACTGATTAACTTATGTGAAAGACCTTCTAATAACAAGAGGCAGAGCGCCTATGAATACATTTAAATTTTCGTATGAAAGACATTTTTCTGAAAGCGTAAAATTTGTGATTAAACTAGGGGAAGTTTTTTGAGAACAATTCCCCAAACGTAAGGGGCAAAATTCGATTACAGCGTAAAAATGCTTGAACAATTAATTACTTTTTTTTAACAGATTCTTAAAAGTAGAAATTTACACGAATTGGTCGTGTCTCTGTAATTATTCTTAAATATTTATGTATATGATCTTGGTTTAAAACCAAACTGATGTCCTAAAGCTGCAAGTCTGTAGCTTATTTATATGTGGTATGATAGCGGACGTACTTTCCATTCCAAGAGTTTGCCTAAAGCTGATTGAATTCAATTAAATTCATACGCTATTAATAGGACAACTTCTGGGTCCCCACTCCAGCAGATAGGAAGTGTGCCCCCCGCTGACAACCTAGGCCAGTCGAATTTCTAGTACGCTACGGCCCGAACTGCTTATCGCCAGCTGCTTGATTATCAATTGCCTTATCAGGAGATATACTAGGTTGGATCCAACGTGGTACAGGTGCTCGCACTACACTATTCTAATAAAACCATCAAGCTCTGATTTATATATATTTATATTTACTAAGTGCATGGCGCTTCTGGGTGTTGTCAATTTCACGCTATATTCTCATATTTGAGAGTAATAATCAGGCGTAGTTTCATAACAATATTTATCCTTAATTTTAGAGGTGATGAGGGGACGGATGCGTAGCCGATGAAGAATCATTCAGAATCAGCCAGAGATAAGAGGTCAACGGTGGTTAAAGAAAGCAGCTGACGTCAGGGGTGCAGAAATGTGCCTTCTTCTTGCTTCAACTTGTCCTCGTCCAGTAAACTCACCTACAAACCGATTGGGCATCATTTTTAATTGCAAGTTCCTCTCTAATCGATCTCTCTTATCATTTGCTTCACAATCTTTGTTTGGCTTAAACTGCTGATGAACAAACTGAGATATCGATGTCGATCTTGCACTGCGTCCGCGCGTAACAACGTCTACGAAGCAACTGGTCGAGAAACACGGAAAACGCTGGCACACGACCGACGGAGAAAGCTCTGGCTATGGAAAAAGCTTTCGGGCGACGTTATCAGGTGTGAGGGCAAAGTCAAGGCTGTGTGAAAGCGCATGTTAGTTTACCCCCCGGCGTGGGGAAAGGCTCAGCAGGGGACGAGCATGTTTTCTAATGTTTTATTTCAATTCTGGTTCGCTATATACTGAAGCACAAACTACTGAAGTGCACAGGTAATCCTTTGTTTATAACAAAAAATATATATCTCGTTTATCGCTTCGCCGATCTGTCAATCCTCGACTCAGTGCGCTGTTTGTTTTCTGTTGCAGTGGCTTAACATGTGGCGTTATTTACCCGTAAATATTCTGCAGGCTTCTCGAAAATATTAAGTAATTATCATATATTTTATGCCTTATCAACCAACATCACGAATTTGCGCTTTGATTCTTAACATTGTCACTCCGTCCAGCATTTCTCAGCCCAATGCAACAGAATATATTTGGACGCGAGCACGCTAAAAACAAGCTCTAGCACAATGATTACACAAACAACAATAGCCGAGCTGAATTCGTGAGTCCACTTCGAGCGTTCAGTTGGAGTCGCTGTAAAGATCGGGACTCCGGGGTGCTGCCGTTGGCTGGACTGGCTGCTCCAGACTTGCCGCCATCTGGCGCAGGTTTTCAACGCCGGTCAGTAATTGCCTGCAAGAACATGAACATTATTCAAAGATTCTCATCCCATTCCATTTACCCTGACTCACCTTAGGTTCTGCTCTGCAGTGTCGGCTGCCCGCAGCAGATCCCTTGACAGCTGGTGTGCCCTAGAAGATCGCGCAGTGCTGCTGCCGCTGTTGATTGTGCTGCCCGAAGTGGCTGCCGGAACACCTCCAGCAGCACCATCAAAGCTGCCACCGCTTCGTAGGGTAATGAGTTCCGCCTGTAAGAAATTAAATAATTTAAAATGTATTTGGCAATAAGGGAACAAATTTTTCGATATATCATTTGCTTATGAACAACTATTTCATATACAGTAGAGTCCGGTTATAACGACTCCGGTTATAGCGTTTGTCCGGTTATTGCGACGAAAACTCAATGGCTTAATTGGTTTCCATACAAAGGTATTGTATGTAAAGTACTACCGGTTAGTGCGTCTACCGGACGTAAAATCGTCGGTCCCTTGAAAGTCGCTATAACCGGATTCTACTGTATTTTACGATTAACCTGCAATTTACACGAGTTGACTTATATTTGTATGTAAACAAACTAGTATAAAAAATATTTATCAAATAGAAAGACAACCATACAGAATATATGCATATAATTATTAAAATATTTAAACTAGATGTTCTTTGTACGCAACACCATCATCCTTCCATCTAAATCAGACAACAGATCTTAGATAAACTTGCTGCTTACAATAAGAATTTGCAATTTGAAATATTTCTTTATATTCTTTTATAGTTCTATAGTCCTTCAAATAGACAACGTTTCCACATAGAACAAACCAAGCCTAATTTGTAGAGTATAGCTATATTATATACGCACAATTCTTTATTGTGCAAACATTTTCTGAACATTTTCGGATTCTTTGACCCTTGAAAACCCCTAAGAAATATGGAGGTTCTCTCAGCATTAGGAGTTTTTCCTCCACACTCACCTCTAATTGGGCTATTTGGAGCCTTAGGCGCTGGGTAGTCTGTGTGTTAGTTGCCAGGGTGAGTGCTTCTCGACGCTCTGCGGCCTCTTGGAGCTGAACCAACTGCTGCTCAAACTCGCCAGCCCTTCTGGTCTGCACATTTAGCTCCACGCGTGCATCCTGCAGCTCGCGCTGCAGGCGATCGTTCTCCTGGCGCAATGCAGAAAGCTGCAGGGTTCCGCCGACGTCCTGGGGCGGCGAGTCAATGGAATTGGAGGGCAACCCAATGGCTACATCAGCCAGGCGTTGGGACGAATGAATTATGGATCCGTCGGACAGGAAATCAGGCAGCACTTTGACGGTGGGGCCAGCGGGCGGCTCGCCGAGCGGACCTGGTAGGGCGACAGCACTGGGCAAACCCATAGACGCGAGGGCAGATGGCAGGAGACACGCCGCGGCACTCGGTGCCTGCGCCGCGCCCAAGGGGGTATTAGGGGGAGAGCTTATCTGCGCGTCCTGGCCAACACACCAAGCGTCCGGCAGATGGTCCTGCACAAAGTCAGGCAGAGTAGCCGCAGTGCCAGCGCCTCCACCAGCTCCCGCACCTGTCGCAATAGCAGCGTCTAAAGGCAGATCCAGTTTCATTTTAGAGCCGCTAGATAGAACCAGCCGATTGGGGCGCTGGTCCCGGTTTCCAGACGGCCGACGGCGTGGCGAGGAAGGACAAGACACTTGCGGCATCTCGTAGCTTGAGTAGGAGCGCGGTACATAGCGCGTCCCAGAAGCGGGCTGCAGGTTGGATGCTGCCGAGGGGAAAATATCTTCGGAAAAACGAACGTTTTTAATATTATCGAAGATCCACACAGGCTCACTTACCGTCATCTATCCGTTCGTCATAAAGTCGGCTGTTGCGCACCTGCGCCAGTGTCACGTGGTCGTCATCGTCGTTGTCGAGGCCGGCGTGTAACACTCCGTGGCCCACTCCCAGCCGCTGGTCGGGTCGCAAACGGTTTTGGGATCCTCCTCCGCAAGCCGCAAACTCAGCCAAACTCGCCTGCGAGTCGAAAGAGCTGAAGCGCGGCGAGCGCTTCATTTTTGATGAGGAGTTACTTCCATTTACATCTGGCGGCTGCATGTGGGAGGCGGAAGCTGACTGAGGCACTTTGGGCCGGGCGCCTGTGGAGGTCTGCACCGCTGCTGACGCATCCACAGAAGTCACCGTGCTTGAAGGAGCTGTCACAGTGCCTGTGTTGCTTAGAAAGTGCTTAAAGGAAAACGAGGACGTCGAGGCAGCTCCTGTGCCAGCGCCGCTCGTGGAGGCCCGCATGCTGGTGAAGTCCCCACTGCTTCGATCGTTGAGACAGAGATCCGCCACGAGATCGTTTACCCCCAGCGTAATGGATGCGGGCTCTTTTAAAGGCTCAGTCAGGACTGCTTGCTGGGCGCTCTGTGGCAGCCGCTGATCCTGCTGCTGCTGTGGGGTGGCCGTGGCCGTTTCGCTTGCATTGCCGTTGTTCCCATTTGCCATTTAATTGAGAACGCTCTGGAGAGTTACGAGCGCTAGGCTGTTCTTGAGGCCGTGGTTGCCTGCCCTGGTGTCGTCCTGCTTGGGCGGTGCGTCAATGTCCTAGCTGGCTGTTCGACCTGCTGATTCCTTGCCTTCGGTGTTTACTTTCTCTCTTCCAACCGAGTTATTTTCGCTTTTCACTTGGGCTTATTTATGCAGTGTTGGTTAGCGGAGTTCGGCGATACGTCATATTGCAGCTCAGGCAAGGTAGTGTGAGTTATCGGTTGGCGCACCGACCGCTGAGTTTGAATATTAAACGAAGACAGTTAAAAAACCTAAAAAATACGCGCTGGCTCAAATCGTCACCTAAACAACAATTTTATACCCTCTTTCATTTATACATACTATCACATACGGGTTTTTACATCTACATTATTTGCCGACATGTAAAAGGCTCAGACAGCTGATGCGATTATTTTTACATTCAGGGTGAATGAATGACCGGAAACATCGGTGATATATTTAGCCGTATAGGGAACGACCAAAAAAGTTCAACTGAATGACTGAATATATCAAAAGAGCAATTTGTATGGACCAGCTGTTTTCAGCTGTCGATATTTTCAGTCATTCAATTATTCCGAAATCTGATATTTAATCAGCTGATTGCGCCATTCAAATGTCGCCGATTCATGAACCGGAATCACGGAATCACCTGCATTTAATATGCCATAATATACTGGGGCTATTATTGACTCTCGAATTACATAATTTTCACAGCAAAAATTTTGATCCCATTGTTTGAGTCTACTTAAAATAAGTCACGAATTCTGTTTTTCTGTTGAACGCGGCCATAGTTTTATTAGTATATTTCGGTATATCAACGAATATGTCGGTCACACTTTTTTCAGTGTTGTTAAGTTCGTGAAGTCCAGCCATAGTAAACAAAACGCGACGTTGGGTCAGCTATCCAATTAAACGCAATTTAATGCCATAAACGCCAACGGACAATTGAAAACCACGTAACTGTTTGCTGCACCGCGCGTTAAGCTCAAAATTCAAAGGAAATCGGAGGCCCTGGGACACCAGTGTCCTATTATTGATACATGAAAAATTCTGCGTAGCAAACAAACCGGTCACTGCTCGTATATGTATATAGCCACAGACACCAATGCACCCACGTACATACATGGACGGGGAAAAAGCGTCGCTGTGCATTTCGTCTGAAAAGTGCACCGAGGCACCGTGTTTCTGAAGATTAGTGCTTAATTGCATATTCATTTATTTATAATTCTTCGTCGGCCAGCAGGCGGCCATATGTGATTGCTGTGTCCCTTTTCGGCCCGAGCCACCCCGTATGAACTTGCCTGCATGCGCGAAAGTGGTGGTGGTGAACCGAAGCCAAAAGCTGAAGTGAAATGTTTCCCGTTCTTGTATTTTGAATCGCCCTTACAACGTTTTCCGCAGCCCGTTTCCCCCGCACCATTTTAAACGTGTGTTCCACTTTTGATTGCCACCTACGCCCACTGCGCTGCATCGACGCCGTCGCCGCCCCCTGTCCTGATTTCCTCAGCACCAAGGAAAGTGCAACCAGGAGCGTTTTTCGGGGCGTATGCCTTGCCCTGTCCTGACGTCTGGTGGAGAGAGGCGGGATAGCTGATCGGAAGACCCTGAATATTTGCAATATGTTCGGGAGCTGTGGCAGGTAAGCACTGAAGCCTGTTCCAATTGGATATTCCTATTACCCACTAAAACGTGTCTGCTGCGCTTCGAACGTTGAAACCAGCACTGTTTCGGTCATGGTCCCATTTATTGCCTTGTCTCCTCTCGCTATCATTCTCCTATTTCTCTTTGCCCCTTTCTCTCGTCCACTGCTCTGCTGGCCTCTTGGCTTTTCCCCTGCATTTCCACATGCGTCGGGGTTTTTCTCTCACCTTGCACAGGGGAACAGAAAAATTTGTGCTGGCTTAGCAATAATAAACGGAAATCTTACTATATTCATTTACCGATCTGTGCACTATGGAATACGACCACTATTTTTCATCAAAAATTATAACTGGCTCAGTTAAGGTTCGTTGCTGGTCGACAGAGACTAAAATCTACATTTTACAAATTTATTACCAACAATCATATAAACCGAAAACTGCAATAATAATTACTTTGTTGCTGTTTTGTAATATAAAAAATCAGAAAATAAATATTATCTTTATTTATTTATTTTTTTTAGAAAAATGAAGTAAATAATTTTGTGCCTGCATTAAAGTTGTTAGACTTTTGTGAAAAATGGAACAAGGAAAATAACTCCTCTGTGTTTCAATTTAATACACTCTAGCTTTCTCACTAATTAAATAATTTACCGATTTGAACCATCGTGCACCGGCCTTGCCTCTCCTTTTTTGCTTCTTGGCATTTTGTGTACAAATTATGGGGCTCCGCTCGTTGTTGTTTTTAGCTTTTATGGACAGTGCATTCCCCTCGATTGTTTCTGCTGGCCATTATATACACATACAGTAAGTGTGTTAAATATAGACTTTAATTTTATTTTTGCTGAGGTTGGTTAATGTTTTTGATCAATTTTTTAAAATTGATCTGTATTGGCCTTAAATAAATTATTATTATTATTATTAGCTGTAATGCATTGTGGCAGGAAGATTAAATATGTTGCCGGTGGTAAATCGATTCACGTGCTAAGATTAGCCTTGCATTTCGTTTACCCAAATAAAGTAAGCATTCTGTTAGTTCATATGTGTCAGTTTTCTTTTTTCGTTATGAATGAGAATTTACTGCTCCCTGAAAAGTTAGCAGGATAACTTTTCAGAATCAAAATTTTGATTATTCCATAACTTACTTGTAATTATTTAAAAATTAATCGTGATAAACAAAATTGGACACAGGTAAAATGCGATAAAACTGGGACAACAACCAACATTTTTTTTTCGTAGTGGCCAAATCAGAATTTGTTCCCTCTTTTTAAGCTTAAACAATTTAAAAATTTTATTACAAACAGCGGGAACAATTTGTATTTTCGGAAAAATGTAGTCTTCCATTATTCTTTTTATTTAATTATTTTGTCTAGTTAAAAGTGTTAGAAAGAAAAACATACAAACTTCGAAAAATAGTTACCTCAATTATGCTGAAAATGCTACCCGATAACGTATATTCTTTAAGTACAGGTTAATGCGTAAACATACTGTTTCTTACGAAATGCCAAAAAGTTGTAAAGAAAACTGCCAAAACGTTTGTCTGAAGCAACCAGATTTTAAGGGGTTTGAAATATATAACATGCAAAATTTCGCTTAAATTAAAATATCAAAAGAAACTAACCAAATTAACATTTTTGGTCCAAGGCAAATTAGGATTTTTTAATTGTGTTCATGTTTCTTTTTTCAACAAAGTTAGCAACAGTGGTCCAGGTTCTCTTGAAATTTTGTTTTTGGAGTCAGCCGCTCTCTGGCATTCTCATTCACTCTACTTACTTGCCTTGTTGTCTAACTTTTGTGCTACGGAGAGGCGCAAACTTGTCGTTCACCTAAAGTGTTCTTGCATATTCAAATACACAAAAATAACTATGTATTTAGTTATTATAAAGACTTTGATAGGGCCGTGGGATTCTTCATATTCCTGATTGTCTTTCGGGTTAAAAGCCTATCTGTTCTAGTTTTCTTCTCTTTATTATTAAATAAATGGAATTAGTATTGTAAAGTATATTTTACAGCTGCTTCCGCCTCATCTAATGTATTTACTGCTTTTTATTGCATTAGCTCTGCTCTTGGATCGCGGATGTGTCCCCGGCACGACCAGAAAGCTAACTGCCAGGCCTAGGGAATTGGACAGTGGCCAGATGTCGTCCAGCAACGGTGGACTCAGTAATGCCACAAATGGCCGAAGCGGTAGTACCGGCAGCGCGAACATCAATCTCAACTTTAACAGGCAGGAGCGAACTGCTGGAGCGGAGACTGGTGCAGCAGAAGTCATCACATCAACGTCAATTACACATAAAGCATTGCCGGAGCTAAAGACCCAGAGGAGCAACAGTGCCTGCCAAGCACACGATTCGCTCTCCACCCTTCGACGCAGAGTTCAGTCCGAAAAATCTCCAGAGAAGCCCTATAGCTATGCAGCTGCCCAGAGCCGCTCCTTGGACAAGTCGCCTAAGGAGGGCCACTTGGTCTACTGTGAAGGCCGGCTGCATTCGGGTCAGTTGGAGTCGCTGATCGCCCATATGGTGCCAACCCACGAATACTATCCGGATAAGGGCTTTGTGTTTGCGTTTCTTCTCAGCGCACGGCTCTTCATACGCCCCCATGAATTATTGGCCCAGATCTCGAACACCTGGGAACAGCAACAGCAGGACGTGGGAGCCGGCAGCGATGTGGTGGACGATGTCGGGCAGATCCCCGGACGCCAGCAACTTCTTAGCATTAACTCAGCGTCGCCACTGACGCAGCGGAAGGGTTCTGCGCTCACAACTGCGCCTAGTTCCGAACTGGAGCCGCGACCACAGCAAAGGACCAGCGTGCAGCGTTCCGCCCAGCACTGCATCCGGCTTCTTTCAGAATGGATTGAGATCTTTCCGTACGACTTCAGAGATGAGCGGCTGATGCAGCAGGTGCGGATCCTGGCAAGAAAGTGTGTCTACATTGACAACTCCCTGGGCAAGCAGGTGTCTCGAATCCTGCAGCTCCTCGTCTCACGGCTGACGGCCCTTGAACATTATGAAGAATTTCTGCAGACTCTTAGCTCTGAGGAGGCCCAAAGTCAGCAGCAGCTGTTGCAGCATCCACAGCACCACCACAACCACCATCACCACTTGCAGAATGCCTTCCAGTCTTTTCTGGGTAACTCATCGCATGCCAACGGGGCTGGAAGTGTGCCGTCCAGCGGCACCCCTAATTCGTCATCTAGCGCCCATACCTCCTCAGCATCTGCTTCAAACTCTAGCTCCACAACGCCCCAGCCGGACGAGGTGTTCGGCATTATGGACATGTGTCCAAGCTGCGCTCACCTGGCACACCAATTGACTGCCA
Source organism: Drosophila tsacasi (assembly GCA_018904565.1). Taxonomy (NCBI): domain Eukaryota; kingdom Metazoa; phylum Arthropoda; class Insecta; order Diptera; family Drosophilidae; genus Drosophila; species Drosophila tsacasi. The sequence continues at coordinate 2,964 of JAEIHY010017602.1, read as the reverse complement.
TTGAGCTGGAGCGTCTGTCGCACATCGGTCCAGAGGAGTTTGTTCAGGCATTCGCAAAGGATTACCAGTCGCAGGCCAACGACGGTGCCAAGGATGGCAACAGGAGCAAGGGTAGTGGAAGTTGTGGCGGATCGTTGAACGACATGAAAAAGACACGCAACCTGGAGTCGTATGTGCAGTGGTTCAATCGTCTCAGCTACCTAACGGCCACAGAGGTGGTAAAGGTGGGTGTAAATATAAACAAATCCCAGAGGAAAAATAGTGTGGATAAAATGTGAATATTCATGTCATTTTGGTCTGTGTTACTTCCAGTATCCGAAGAAGAAACAGCGGGTGCGGGTAATCGAGTATTGGATTGAAACAGCTCGAGAGTGCTTCAACATTGGCAACTTCAATAGTCTGATGGCCATAATAGCTGGTCTAAATCTGGCGCCCATAGGCAGACTCAAGAAGACGGTAAGTTATTCGCCGACACTTTATACCTTCGAGCCTATATTGCAACTTAGTCTTAATTTGCGTTCTCAATCATCATTGGCAGTGGGCCAAAGTGCAATCGGCCAAGTTCTCAGTGCTGGAACATCAAATGGATCCAACATCAAACTTTAACAGCTATCGCTCCACGCTCAAAGCTGCCATGTGGCGATCCGAGGGGGCCACAGAGGAGCGCGAACGCATAATCATTCCATTCTTTAGTCTATTTGTTAAGGATCTGTACTTTTTGAATGAGGGCTGTTCAAATCGGTGAGTAGTGGTGGCAGTTGCTCCTGATTCCCTAAGATCTACTAACTTTCCTGTAACTTTTATTGCGAGCAGTCTGCCCAACAATCATATCAACTTCGAGAAGTGTTCTCAGCTAGCCAAGCAAGTGATGGAGTTCAACGAGTGGAAGAAGGTCAGCTGTCCCTTTGAGAAGCTGACGAACGTCATAGCCTATCTGCAGCACAGCGCAGTGCTTAATGAGAACACTTTGTCGATGGCCTCATTTGAATGTGAGCCGCCTGAAAATACGGAGGAGAAGGACCGCTACAAGACGGTAAAGGCGGAGACGAAACAGCAGCTGTTGCAACAGCTGCAAGAGCAGCAACTCCAATCGCAGTAACCACCGTTTGGATAGTTGACTAAGCTACGCTTAAGTGCTTGCCATGATTATTTTTCAATTAGATTCGTGGGACCGTTAGACCGGTCGGAATGCGTTAGAGTAAGTTGATGAAAACGAGAACAAACTTGAGGCGACAAATCGGAAAGCACTGCCTAGTGCTTGGCTCCTTCCTGCAAAAGAAAAGCTTTTGAAGCTAAAGTCATATTGCCAATAATCTGGCTTACTTAGTGTTTTTGTTTCCAGACTTCATGCTAATGCTCGGCAGCTTCCAGAACACCGAGCTTCGAAATGTTGCCAGTATTTTAAATTATTTAATTAGACTAGCGTGCAAATGGTGGCAGAGAACGAATGTACTTAAAGCATCTTATTTTTAACAGCTAACGCAAGCTAACTTAATTGTTAATGTGAAATTTCGGTAATGCAAAAACATTTTGTATGTCTTAATTTATGTTCAAAAACTTTTGACAACGCTGCCCGGGTGCGCGGTATTCGTAAGTGACCAGTATTTATATTTATACTTATATGTACACAATTTTATAGCTAAATGAAATATTTTTAATGCTCCCCAATAATCATGTACATCCGGGTATAATCCGGCGGATAGTACGATCCATCAGTCCCGAGGCTTTTTGTGTCAGTAACACGTAACACCAAGTTAGCAATCGCTGATCAAGGACCCCTTTGAATAAGGAAGAGTAAAAGCGTGTAGTGCAAGGAGAACAAAAATCGCACAGTTGCTGCAAATAGTGTATTTTCACTAATAACGTTTTGCGATTTCGGAGGAACTCATACATGATATTTACTATAAAGAAACTAAATAAAACATACTTGATTAAAAGCTGCTTTCGAATAAAGAAATGAACGAAAAACATCTCATAAGCATAAAATAATCTAATGGTATTTTATTTATAGTTCATAAGTTAGTGCAGAACACCATTGGATGGGGTCTCTTACAGTCGAGCTCGCCTCTAATCTAATTTCAGGCATGAATTATTCTAAAATATCGTGCCTACATATTTCTATGTTAATCAAAGAACTTGGCTTTCTTTTATTGGCTAAGGCATACGAATATATTCTATTTTATCTTAACCAGAAAACACTTTCCAATAAAAATAATGAATGAAACGGCGGATATATTAATGTATATTTTGTATTTAGATCTTTCTGTGTCGTGCAACATTCTAAATTTTGTTGCCCGTTTTTTGAGTTTAATGCCACTAAACCTTTTGATGAACATGATTTATTAATGTATATTTATATATCATTGAAAAGGTCTATTCATTATCTATTTTTCAACATATAGCCGTCTCTTTCAATACATTTCTTGAGCCTCATAATCCACTTTTGGTAGTCCGACTCGAAGAACTCCACCGCCAGCCCGTTAAGGTACGAGGGCTTTGTAAAAAGTAACTTTCCCACTGCGAAAGCTTCGCAAGGAGGGGTGTTGATGACTTGGAGCGCTCCGGACGACCATCGGACGTCAACAGATGACCAACACGTCAATAAAGTGAGGGAATTAGTGCTAAAAAATCGTCGGTTAACTGTTAGAGAAGGTCTCTTAGTGATATGACGGGAATATCAGAAGAATCTGCGCAAAATTAAAAGACCATTTCGGCCTACGAAAAGTCAAATCTAGTTTAGTACAAAAAATTCACTCTTTTTTCGTCACCATTTCGCCAAAAATTCGACGCATATCGTCCGCAACCTTCGTATTCCCCTGATTTGGCTCCATGTGATTTCTGGCTAATCCCAAAACTCAAGAGACAAGCATAAATAACGATTTTTCATTTTATAAACAAATCGCCTTTGGGTTTCGTGCCGGCCACAGCACTGTAGAGCAGCTACATCGGGTGGTTGAACAAATT
>JAEIHY010017600.1:0-11844 GCA_018904565.1 Drosophila tsacasi | reverse complement strand
TTTTGCCGTTTCATCCTCTTCCTTCGCTGCTTCCAGCCTTTTCTGCGCCGTTTTACGCTATGCGATAACAAGTTGCACACACACACCAGCTAATACGACACACATACACAGCTAGCGCACGAACCAGAGTGTAGATAAATTTTAGTTGGTATACGAATTACGGAACGAGCTGCAGTGACAAAAAACAAGAAAAAAAAGCTAAGGCAAAAAAAAAAAAACACAATTTTTGCTCATACCGATGCCGTCATCAAACCGTGGGACAAAAATGTTTTTGGGGGGAAATAAAATCATAAATGTAATAATTTCTTTTCTTATTTTCCAAATTAATTGAAAGTGCCACAATAAGTATGCTTTTCTTGTAATTACCTTCGTTACAATAAATAAAAAAAAATTTCATTTATATTAAGCTCAAAGAAAAACACTAGAAAATGCGCTTAAGGTGTTATATTTGTCACTTGTACTTATTTTTCCCGCCCACTGTGCCAAATTTTGTTTTTTGTTTTGTATTTACGTTACGCTGCTGCTTCTTCTTCTTCCTGTGTGTATTCGTTTCATTACCAAAAAAAAATATTCCAACTCGGGTACACACACACATATGCATATATATTCCGTTTGTGTATATACTAAAAATATAACAAACATTTTCTCGGTGTACAGAGGAAAAATTGTACAAATATATTTATGTATATGTATGAATGCATGTATGTATGAAGTGGAACGGCAACGTGCGCGCGCCACCCCCCTCCCACTCGCACTCCCACTTCACACCCTCCTTTTCGTTTCGTTTCATTCAGCTCTTCGTGTTGCCGGCTTAGTGTATCTGTGTGTGTGTATCTAGTCCGTGTGTATGTATGCATGCATTTACTGACTGACCATTCCAATGCGTTCGCCAGGAATTTGTTCGTGCTTTCCTTTTGGTGCAAAGAGCGAGTGCTGTATGCCGGGCAGCAGCAGGGTGCGGAGAGTACCTCTCCCTCTCTCCTAATTAGACATTGCGTGCCTCGGTGCAGCTGCAACAGCAGCCAGCAAGCAGTAGCAGCATCTTCGGTCGGGTCGGCGCGGGAGTGCGAGCGGGATGGCTAGCTGGAGTGCGCTTGGCCGTGCTGTTAACCGTTAAAACACGTGAAGGCGATGTAGTTTAGGCACTGCTCTCTGCCGCTGATTAGATACAGCTGCGGTCACGCCAATAGTATTTTTTTTTTGCAATAAAAATGGTCAATTACAAATACAATAAATATTTGTGTATGTTCTTATTTTAGTCATGATGTTTTCCTATACATATAGAGTTTGTTATTTCGTTATTTTTATATGTCTAATCTGTATAAAATGCTAACCATATTAAATAATTTGTAAAATTCTATCATTAGATCAAAATTCTCAATTATAATAATTTACGCTTTCTTAATATTTTTGTTTGCTAAGAATTTTATAAATTACAATGTAGTTATGAAATTATATTTAAGCCCAATTAGTTGAGTGGGAAAAATACAAAGTTCTGAAAGGGTATCTTTAGCCTTTCTATTTGCTATTCCCTAGATAGTGTCAATGAGGTTGGCACTTGGTATATGCGGAGATAAGCTGCGATAAACTTATCGGCGCAGATTGCACCAGGGCCTGACTGGGACTGTGGGACCATATCTTATCATATCTCAGGGACCCGACCATGTGGTTAGTTGATAAGCAAAACAACTGCTCGATAAGGAACTAAGCCCCAAAACATGCGACCCACAAATAGCAAATAGACGGAAAGAGCAGCGTCCTGGAGTAAAGTCGCCGCTAAAAGCCAGATATGATATACTATCGCCGCTTTTTTGATAACTGAAAACTGATCGATTATTGATGGATAGATGCCGGAATGGTATTGGTTTCATTTATCAACATTTTCGGAAATCTACTTCACATTTCTATGATTAAAAATGTTGGGTTTTTTTCTTTCTTAGAAGTGGATTTGTTTGTTTTACTGCTTTTCCGGGTAGAGCTGAACTTAAATGTCGCATAAACATATTCAGAATCGTTGTGAAATCAAATCTTTCTGATTACCTTCTTGGATTTATTAATGAATTCGAATAACTTTTTGTCTATCAACAAAATACTGTGCTATTTAAACTCCTTATGTTCTCGGTACTCTATATCGGAGGCTGTGTCCTGTGTGACCGACTTGGTCTCAGTGGCATGCTCTTTGTGTCCTTTTTTCCAGCCTCTTTTGATTTGGCCTCTTTTTTTTAGAGGTTCTTGATCTTTGCGATGAGATCATTCCGATTTTATGACTGTCTTCTGATAAGCTCCTTTTTTATTTTCTTTTCATGAAAGCCGTCGTGAGATAAGATGGGATTCCGAGGGGAAGTTTAAGTAGAGGGTACACACGATTTCGATTTGAAATTCCATTTCCCTTTTCACGTCCATGTCCATGCCACTTTCGTTTGCTCTTGGGCGCGCTTTATGCACACAGCTGTTTTGTTTATCTTATCTAAAATTGTTAAGTGGCCGATGCCGCCGTCCACCGGGGTCCTACTCAAGCCTATCTTATCAGCCATGGCCAACTTTGACTGATAGCGACGCACTGTACCGGGTCGCAATACTACTTACTCGTCCGTCAATTTACATTCCCATGCCCATGCCGCGTTTAGCATTTGTTTATTTTTCATTATATCTCTCTCCTGTTTCTTGTTAAAGTTTTCTACTTTAAATAAACACGAATGTAAAATGCCTTTGAAGATTTCTTGTTGTTGTTGCTGGTGTGGCGGAAAGCGATTGGATCCCACTTGAAAATGTATTCCCACTTGGGGCAATCTTTCAGAACCGAACCAGAGCCTTACAATTTTCGTTCCTCTCTAAACTTTTTTGTTTGTAATACCAACATAATTCAGGTACCTATTAAATGTCATATGGGTCTTAATAACTTCTTAAACTTATTACAATACAATAAACCGATAAAACATATAGCATTGATAAGGTTTATTTCTAATCACACATGATGTGTATGTATGAACAATATTTTTACTTATCAAGAAGGCTTCGATTAATTTCCAATCTATTTGTGAAATACTTTAAATAAAAGGAATTAGGCAAGAAAACCCTAATCTTGTATTAAAGTTAAATAGGAAGTAAGCCTTCCCCTTGATATAATCCAGACAAATCGCAATTATCAGAATTCGTGGGCACACTGCTGGGATAAACAATCTACAAGTTGGAAGTACCCCACATTAGTTGAGATGAGTGGGAGCTGTGGAATAATAAGTAGAAGGTCAGAGTCATAATTCCGATTACGCACCAATTTTCAATTATATATGTTGTTTCGTAAACAATTCCCCTTCCCCCGGGGGAAATTCTCCCATCAATACCCATGAAAAAGGAAGGCTTCCAAGAGAAGGAAGAACACGAGAAGCAAAGGAAGAAGGGGTGGTGGTGTGGGCACCCATTGGGTGTGGTGCTGCTGGATGCTTGGTTTCATTCATTGGAAGAAGGCAACTACAAACCGTGTGGTTCTCGTTTCAAATACACAACACATTGTATATGTAAATATTTATTTGTTTATACTTTTCGCCCCCGGTGCGGTTCAGTTTTTCCTCTTGCTTGAAAATTTGTAATAAATTGTCAAATGATTCATTCGAAGCGAAAGTAGTGTGAAAAAAAAGAAAAACTATAAACATGGAATATCGCAAAAATATTCCATAGACAGGCAATATGTGTGATGTGAGCACAAAACCTAAACTAATCTATTAATAGGTCTCCTCCTCACATTCGGGGGATACGGAGAACTCGGATCGCACATCGCGCAAATTTGTTTGTTTTTGGTTTCGGCTCCCAATGTATGAAAAACAAATAAACATTGGGGAATATCGGATGGATCGGGGATAAATCTACATATATGCACTGCACAGCGCTATATGTAGCTATCGGCGTGTATATAAAAGTTGTTTCAAAAATAGATTGCAGCAAAGTTGCAGTCAAGTGAAGTTCGAATGCAGCAAACTGAAACTGATTACAGTGGGTTCGCGGGAAAAACAACAGGGTAATGATATGCTTTCTTCTTCAAGGAAGAGGATGTGTGAGTTTTTGCTCTATGAGTAATATTGTACTGCTAGTTTCTTTGTTAATGAATTTAACAGATTGTGAAATTCGGGAAATCTGCATAATTCAATTAATAAAGAGAGGAGTAGAAAAATATCAATATTGGGTGAATTTTATTGGAGAATCGCGATTAATTTTATACAAATCTTCCATATTCCCTTCTTTTGACCTTATAGAATGAAATTCTCGCCCCTTGTATTGCATGCATTCTGCCCACTGTGCTTAGCACTTGAAACTGTATGTGTCGTGCATGCTATCTCCCTCCGACGCACTCTATCTCTGCATTCTTCTCAATGGGCCACGCACATGAAGCTGCATGCAGGAGTGCGACGGGCTTTCGTTCGCCTTGCAATTATTGCTGTTGCTCTTCTCCAACTCTCCACAAGTTTAGTACAGTGACCGTTCGAAAGCGTGAACACTTAACACTTTGGTATATATGTACATACATATGTACATAATTACTTATGTACATAGTATGTTTATATCAAAGCTAAAACGAGCAATTTGTAATTGTTAAGCGACATTGTGCGTGGTTTTTTGTGTTACTTTGCCAATTGTTACAGTGACCCACGGCGCTATTTGGTGAATTATTAATTCACTGCAGCGAGCGTGCACTGTATAAACAAATGCTATAAATACACACGTACTTACGACGAATGTGTACGTGTTGGGGCCACACAACATGCACGATGTCTTCCTCCTACANTTTTTCTTCTTCGTTTTCGCCTTTTGCCAATTTAGCGAACGCAAGCAACAACAGCATGTGAGAGCAACAGTTTATCAAATAAATAAACATAACAGCACACTGGCGCATATGTGCGAGCTTAATTTCGTATGCAGCCCACTGTGCGCCACCGGCAAACTGACAAGCATTTGTCCGTTGGGCATACAAATTAAATTTGTTCGTTATTCCTTTTGTCCCCCCATTTTCTTCATTCGTTTTTTTTATATGTACTGTTTTCGACTCTTCTTTTCGTCGCTGTTGTTTTTTTTTTTTTTTTCAATATCAAGCAGCTACGCGTGCGCGTGCTGCATGCAAAACAACGAAAATAATTATACTAGCCAAAAAGCCAACAGCAACAATAAAGCAAAAGAAGAAGAAGAAGCAGCGCACGACGAAGCACAGTCAAAACAAAACTGCAAGAGTGTATGTGTGTCTGGTGTACATACACATTATTGCATGCCTGGCATGCAAAAAAATAACAAAACGAGTGAGGGAATGAGAGGGAAAACCCAAACCGGCTGCAGCTATCTCGCCTTTAAGAGATACAACCACATGGCAGCGCTCTCTCTCACCGAGAGAGAATTCGGCGCTACGTCACTTTTGCGCACGTGGTGAAATTGAAAAAAAATAAGCAAAAAACAAGAATTTCACCTCGCTACGTCACTTTTGCGAACGTGGTGAATTTTTTGGTGAAAAACTGACGTCACTTGCGCACGTGTGGTGAAAAACTGACGTAGTTTTTGCGCTCGTGGTGAATTCTGTTCTGTTTTGATTTTTTTTTTTAAAGCGTTGCCAGATCAACGAACTTAACAAAGGAAACAACTCCATGCTTTTGAGAATTTAATGATTTAAGGAGCCTGGAAGAGGCCTAAAAGAAGCACCGTGAAGTCCCAGGATCCGCATGTAGAATAAGTCTCAAAAGGAGTTCAGACTTTTCCTTTTCAATGCCATCACCTGGACCCATCTGTGATTTTGGGGCAAAGGGCGCCAAATTCGTTACAGAGACACCTTTTTAGCGCCGAAAACAATTTAATCTTAATTTGATATGGAAATGCCCAATGCAAGACATGATCTCGATCACGATCATGATCACGATCGAAGACAATTAGCCGGCGGCTGGTGAATGAAACTTGTTGTTGTTGGTTTTATTGTTGCTGCTGCTGCTGGTGCGGTCGCATTTGCTGTTGTTGTTGAGCCGGCATTGCTGCCGTTGCCAAGTATATATGTATGAATATGTACATATGTATGTGCCTATGTAATTATGTATGTTTGCATACTGAAAAATATACAGCGGTGGTGCGAAATTTAATTGCTGTTTCTTGATCAAATTAAAACAAAACAAACAAACAAATTTTTGGGAAAAAAGTTCATTAAAATTATTTAAAAAAATATAAATGCAGAAAAAATTATTCGAACTAAATTAATTAATTAAAACAAAATTAAAATATAAATAATTATTATTAAAATACATTTTACAGTTCAATAAAATTTGTAAATTTCCCTGTAACTGAAATGCAGTACAAATGTGCTATTTTTAGTACCATGACTATAAGCCTATAAGCACGCACACACAAAAATCTAGAAACATGTTTCGTGCCAAGTTCTAAAATTACTCTGACGAAAAAACAACAATAACAAATGAAAAAAAAAAACATGTGCAGCGAATTTGATTCAATTTGTTTTTTGTTTTCATTTGCATGAATAATCGAAAGCAGAATCTCGTTGAATGAAAATTCTGCTTCTTTACTAGATTTTGCAAAATATTTACGACTTACAGTGGTATCAATACTATTAATAATATAATAATATCAATAATTACAAAAAAATAATAATTATCTTGAGGGTTTTGATCCCAATACATGTTGATTGTCAAATCTTTAATATGTGTATTTTAACTTGAGTATAGAACAGACTAGAAGGTCTGTAATTATGTCGACCATGACTGTATAGGAATGCTTATGTGGGGCCAAGGCCCACTGTGCATTGCACTTGACATACGAGATTCATCAGTGGATGAACATGAGAAATGTGTTCATTTGTTCACCAGTTCATTTTCTTTTCCTTTTCACCTGCTGAATGGGTTCTTCTCTACTTGCCGACTAGTTCATTTGTTTACTTTTGTTCATTTTGTTCACTTCGTTATATGTTCACTTTTATTGGCAAGGGTTTGCCGTTAGAGAATGAACAAGAATAAATTGTTCACTTGTTCACTTGTTCATTAGGTTATTTGACGATGTATTCATTCTTTTACTACAACGTAAAACAGTTTAGTTATTCTTGTCTTAACTTGTTAATTTTTTATTTATTCCGCTTGTCGCTTCGTTCACTTGTTTACTTTGTTATTTGTTTCCTTGTTCTATTCACTCTGTCGAGGCTTCGTTAACTCTTTAACCGAATACAAGTACGCTCTGTGACCAGCCCCCATAAAAGTTTAGAGACCCGAATCAAGCATAATCCTTTTGAATGACCATCCCTAATCCGACTCTACTCCATTTGTACATTCCAGAGCACATGTCCCCGGCCAGTCGACGCAATGGATCGAGCCCGCCCTCGGGACCGCTGCCCCCGCGCAGTGTACACTCGCCGAACAGCTCGGGTTAGTTTTTGCACCTCAATTTCTTTGTTTAGTTGCACCTTAGTGCATTGAGTTCTAGTTATACTAGCTCCCAGCTGATTTTGAAATTGAATTGGATTCTAATATTCTCATATTCGTTGCAGGCTCCTCGTCGGGACGTCGCTCATCGGGCTCCCGTCACGTGTCCAGCACCACAGTTACCAGCTCCGAGGTGGGCGGCTCGAATCCCGGCCAGGCGGTGGTGGCGGGCGGTCTTGGCGGCGGTGGAGGAGGAGGCGGCGGTGGTGCCGCCGGAGCAGGTGCTGCCGGATCACTGGGCGGACCGACAGGCGGAGGCAGCGGACAGTTGAGCAGCTGCTCCAGCGGACCGGGCGGCAGTGCCGGCGCTGGAAGCGCAGGAGGAAATGGTGCCGTGGGTGGTCCCGGATCGATGGCGCAAAATACGGTGACCGGCGATGGTAGTCCGGCCGGCAGTGGTCCATCCGGCAGCAATGGCAGCGGCGGATCCGTAAATCCCGGTCCTGGCAGCAGTGGCAGTCAGGGCGGCGGAGGCGGTGGCACACCCTTGGCTACCGGCGGATCGGCGGGAGGCGGCGGTGGCGGCAGTCTTGGCGGAGCACCAGGCAGCAGTGCCGCATCCAATTCAGCAGCGGCAGCGGCGGCGGCAGCCGCTCAGAATGCCACGCTCAAGTGCACCCTGTGCCAGGAGCGGCTCGAGGACACGCACTTTGTGCAGTGCCCCTCGGTGAACCACCACAAGTTCTGTTTCCCCTGCAGCCGCGAGAGCATCAAGCGACAGAATGTGAGTATCTCTATTAAATATATATCCTGTTGAGCAGTGAAATAATCCTCCTACTTTGCAGGGTCTGGGCAACGAGGTGTACTGTCCCAGTGGCGATCGATGTCCGTTGGCCAACTCAACGATACCGTGGGCCTTCATGCAGGGCGAGATCACCACGATTCTGGGCGAGGAGGTCAAGGTCAAGAAGGAGCGCGAATCTTAATGTCCATTTTACTGTAAGAAGCTGCGCAGAGCTTTGGAGCACTTTTGAGTGGGTGAAGAAGCCCTGGAAACTGGGACACTAGGAACTGCGTCCTGCTGTTGGGTCTCCCATCCATCCACGGCGCATCTCAACTCTCTCTTGGTTGGGTAATCGGCGAGAAATTTAGGATTGCGGATGGATTTGAGGATACAAAAAGAAAAACAACATAAAAAGGAAGGAGAAACAACCGATTTTTATTGTGGCCACGGCATCATTGACGGGCGGAGACATCTTTTTTGCTCTGCATTTTGTCCACGACGACCGACCAAACAACAACAACAACAACTGCAACAGCAAAGCAACAATTTTGTAGGCGTAAGCAACAAAAAAAAAAAAGAAACGAAAAACAAAAAAAAAACAGCAACTAAACCGCTGAAAATCACTTACAAGAAAAGAAAAATACAATTTGTTACAAGCTAAACGCGTGAAAATGAGAGAAAAAGAGAGAAAAACTCAACAAAAAACACCAACAGAGCAGCGAAAATACGTTGAATGCCCATTTTTTGTAGCATATTTATAGGCGGCGTTGGGAAAATTGTCCAAACACCAATCAACAACAAGCAACAACAACACACCATAAAAATGAAAAAGAAACGAAAAAATTGCATACGTAGCCAAGTGAGAAGATGAAGAAAGTAGGATTGTCGAGGAAGAGGAAGAAGCACAGTACCGAAACAGCAAAAAGAGAGAGAAGGAGAGAGAGAGAGAGAGAGCGTGCGAAACTTGAAATCATTTATTAAATACACAAAGTAACTAAATTAAAGCAAGAACAAGAGCAAAATGCCCTTGCGCCCTGGCATTAGATATAAAAATCCCATTTTTTTTTACATAAAACCTATATATATATATATATTATATATAATATACGATAACTATAGATTCTGTTATGTAGGCTCGCTTGCGGGCGACTTAAATCGATAAGTTTATGCTTAGTTTGTACTAATTAATTAATTTATTCTATATACATGTTGCCTATTTTACAAAAAGTCCACATTATTTTATCCCCTCCCTCCCCCTCACTCTATTTTTTTTTTTATTATATATTTGATTGTATTTTATATGATTATATGCTGATATATTTTTTTGTATTTTTAACTAATTTAAAAGAACACAAACCCCCCCCCCCCACACACACACGATTGAAAAGGAAAGAAACGAGAGAGAAAACAGTTATTATGCTAAAGAATTGTACATACGTATGCATACCACATAATCGGAATATAAATATATACATATATTTAATAATATAGAAATATATATATTTGATGTTGAACAAGAAATTGGGCAAACACACGACGACGAGCAGCAAACACTTTTGCGCGCGAGAGGGGCTTTTCCCTTGAGAGGGCGAAGGATCAACAAGGAGTTGCTGTCGAAATTTTAAAAAAAGGAAAGACGACTTTTAAACCAAGCAAATATAATAAACTTTTAGCAATATTTTTATTTTCGGGGAACACAGGATACTACACACACAGTCTCCAAAAACAAATGAATATTTGCATCAGGATTGACAGAGATATTTTGACAGATATTTTCCATTTCCCGTCCTGTGTCCCTCTTTGCAGTTTCCCAGCTCCGGGAAACCAACTTTTAAATGCATTAATTTTTACTAGCCACGCAAAAGGAAAGCGAATATTTATGAAACCAAACCACACACGGATGGTAATTGCAGAGTGTCAAGCGAATTAAGCATTAAATACCACTTATACATATATAGAAAAGAAGGAAGGGAAAGTCTGGAGATCGTAATATTATCATACATAGTATTATATCATCTTTGACAATTCTCTTAAAGGCGCTTCGGGCCCCAATTCGATTAATTGTAGATGTATCTTAGCGATAAAACTGAATACAATTGTCAAGAATTCCAACTAACTTTGTTCTAGTTTCTAAATTATCTTTTAACTTTTCTTGGTATAACAATTTATGATGTGTGTTTGGTTTTCAAAACTTTTCTAATGCTGAGAGTGCAATTGGCATGTAAGAGAAATCGATATTATCGACGAATTATCGATAAAATGGCAAAAGTAAGTGAACAGTTAAAAAAATAAGCCTCTTATTTCCTTAGTAGCCTACTTTTAGGAACATCTTCTTCAGGTGCTTTCAAGCCACTTGTACATTTCTTTATTTTACTCATTTTCCTCAGCCCCCCATTTGGTTTTTTGGTGAAAGAAGAAAAAAACAAAAAGATCAAGAAAAACAAAAAAGAAAAACACATTTTGTGATATAGCCTAGCAAGAGCAACAACCAGAGAAGCGCATGAATAATCCTGAAAATCGGAACATATGACCGGCAGAAAAATTTAGCAGCTGTTGCCACACTTTGGACAGCAGCCCCCAAACGATCTCACTTTGACAACAAATGGGGTTTGCAATTGAAAAATAAAACAAAAGCAAAGAAAAAAACAAAAATCAAAGAGAAAAAAGAAAAAGAGAACAAAAAAAATGCATAAAATAAATCATACAATAGGCCAATACCAACGTTTTAGCAATCTAAGTCTAAGAAGGAAACTAATCGAAATTTTCTTTACAATAAAAAACACTAAACTAAAAACTGAATTAAACACTAAATATAAAATATAAAATATAAAATAAATAACGTTTGTAAACCTTGTGCGTGTGTGTGTAAAACAGTAGTGCTATCTAAATATAATACAGATCAGATATCGCATAATATCGCATCAAACCCTATCTAAGTACGAGTACACATACATATTAAACACAAAAACAAAAACAAAAAGAGAAAGTATAAACTATATTTGTGTGTGTTTGATGTCAGTCTAAAAACTAAATGTTAAACTCAACTAACGATCACGTAATTGTATTGCATAGCCTAACATTTTTTGAACGAAGCAAACCAAGTCGATTCGATTTAGCATGAGTATCAACTTTATACTATATATATATACATATATATATATATACACATAACGACTAGAGAAAGCGGAAGCGGTGAGAACACGAAAACGATAAAGAACGAAAGCAAAACCGAAACGGAAGCGGAAGCTGGCAGATCGATTGATTTGTTTGATAAATCGATTGATCGGAGTCGTGGATGACGGGCAAAACAATTAAAAATTACTATACAAAAATCGAAAATCGAAAAAAATCTCAAAGTGTTTTTCCTGGGCGGAAATTTGAAAAGTGTATAGTATATGAAGGGGGAAAGGTATATGATTATATTTTGTTATCTACTCTGAACTCTTCTTTTGTTTATGCAATTTCCTTTGTGTTTGTACATTATTATTCAAACTTCACAAAATAAAGGCAACATTGCGTATACGTAATATTTATATAACGCATTTGAGAGCTTTGAAAAATACTCCCATTCATTTTTAGATGGACCCATACCTCGCTATACGGCCGCTATAACGGCTTTTCGCTATAACGGCCCTCTTCAATTGTGGCGAGTTTTCGCTTTACGGCCTAAAA